>NW_019013304.1:3758-14666 GCF_000150535.2 Carica papaya | reverse complement strand
TTTGTGAGAAATCAGAGCTGAAGAGATTATTGTCTGCAAGTAAACATTGAATATTTTATAATTAGATAAGATTATGGATTGAGTATATTAATCTCAATTAATTTTTACTGTTGTAAATATCATATAACGATGAATTATCTAATAAAAAAAGCCTATTTAATAGATAAATTAATTGAATAATTTTTTGAAAAATTCAGAAATTGATGACTTAAACTATAACAATCAAAATCTTACACGTAAAACTCAAAAAGTAATGAACTGACATAGAAAACTCTCTATAATTAAAGCCAATTTGAATTTGAGTATGCATTGGGAATGAAATAAAAAGTAAAATAATAATAATTTTTAATATATATATATATATATATTGTACTTACAGGATTATTCACAGTTTGTCCTTGGTACATCTCCCTTATAAGTTGCAAATTTATATATATGATATGGATAACAATTTCTAATCTATATATTATACTTTTAGATTATTCATAGCTTGTTACTTGGTACATCTCCCTTATAACTTTCAAGCCACTGGAGGTCAACAACACAGCAGAAGAATCTCTTACTTCTACTACAGTTGTGGATGTTTAACAAAGTTCATTGATTTTCATGAATAACATACATTCATTTGAGTTTTTGAATTTAAGAAAATAAAATTTATTTTTTATATTTGTTTTTCTTCTATATAAATAAAGTAACTTATAGTTAAAGACTCTTATACTTGAATTATCTAGGTAGTATATATATGCTTCCTTTATCTCTTTACACTTGAACTAGAATATATGGCTAGTATATAGTTTACAAACCAAAAAGGGAGAAAAAAATCTAAAGGAATAGTAGAGTTACTCTTGCTCTTGTATACCTTTTTGATTGATTACGAAAGGGGAAGAAAAATCCTAAAAGAAAAGAATCTCCCTCGGAGGGGGAAAAAAAAAAAAATCATAAAGGGGAGAAAAACCCTAAGGGAACAAAAAATATTTATAGAAAAGAATCTTAGGGGAACGTAATATTTGAGAAAGATTAATTGTAGAGCCCCATAACTTAAAAGAAAATAAATTCAAAAATTAAATGCGGAAGCGATTAATAGAGTTAAGGTTTATATTACTTACACAATAATTTTGAACGTCCAATATGGTTACGGGAATATCATTTCTAAAAAACAAATAGAAATTAAAGAAATAAAACGAAAAGCGAATAACTAAACATCCTAAGACAACCTTCACTAGCATTTGAAGGGAGTCCAGATAGTGAACTACTCACATTTCTCTTATTGATCAGGATCTAGATCTTGGTCCTATTGATCTAAAATAGTTAATGAAAGAGTGAACTCCACTAGTCCAGTAAGAATATCACACTAATCACAGATACAAAAAACTGAAGATTGGTAAAAAAATCAGAAAAATAACTAATGGAGCTCTTATTTTATTTAAATATATTTAAAATTTGAAGACATTTGTTTAATACTTACCATAACAAGTTCTTCAAATACAACCTATGAAGATCTATATCCATATCACTTTTCACTTTCACGCATAAGAGAACGAGAAATAATAGCCTTCATTTCTTACCTGTTTACTGGTACCCCTGAGGGTCCATAGAAGTGTCCCCTTACTCGTGAACTCAATATCCAATTTTGCAATTGACCGGTCATCCTTATACCTCGTTCGGTAATAGGTGTCAAACATTCAATCGTTTCGATACCCCGTCCGGTATGAGAGGGAACCATATCTCCCAAACCTTTTCGGTAAGAGACTTTCCAATCCTGTCCGAATGAGGTTAAGTTTACAGTAGAGTTCTATATGTGTTGGGCCTGTATGCCCTTTCCCTGGGCAACCAGCAAGTTTTTCACATACAGATTTTTATCAACAAATAACCAACAAACTCATATCAATATCTCATATCACATTCACATATCAATTAAACTACATTCATGCTGACGGTATATAACCAAAATAACTAGATAAGTTGATAAGACTATTAAACTATAAATTAAGAATATGTACTATACGAAAATCAAACAAGTAGGATAGTACAGAAAAATAAATCGGAAATCAAGACAATTGTAAACTAATCGGTTCCGGCTCCACTTGTAATCTGTAATTATTTTTAGAATTTTTTAATTTTTTATAAAAACACAAAATTATACATCGTTAATCCTCAATTTATTGTAATAGAATAGGATGAAGAATCCTTACCCCGATTGGTGTTTTGAGACGTCGAGCTATCTACTAGGCATCCTAACAGGTACCGGATTCCCTAAGTTTTTTTTGTAGAATTTAAAACACTCGTCACTTATATAAAAATACTCAAAAAAATTCAAAATCGGTGTCCAAAACTTATTCTGGCCAATTTTAGGGTTCCGGCGCGGCGCTGGCTCCACCGCCCATGGTGATGGTTTACCTCGACCTGGCTAGTTTTGACTAGTTTTGGCTTATTTTGGCCGTATCCCTGCAGAAAAATATGTTAGTGGCCTTTAGTTGGCTAGAAATCACAAAACACTGAACCTACCAGGGGGGGGGGGACTTACGGGTGCGACAGCTCCGCCGGTCCTCCTTCGCAGCTGAGGTTCTTTCTTCGACTAGGCTGCACAGAAAAGGACAGTGAACATAATAATCGAAAAATCACGTGAAACGAGAATAAAAAAGGGGCTCATTAGAGGAATTTTGGAGTTTTAGCTGCAGCGGTTCTACCGAGCTTTACTCGCAATTTTTAGCTCACCCGCTGTTTCTCTTGCTTTGATTTAGCCACAGGGGTACTCAGAATCGAATTCCGAGCAGGTAGGGCGAATTCTTACATTTTTGGCGGTCGACTGTGGCTCCGATTCTACGATGGTTGTCGGTCGGCCTCCTTCTCCAGCGTTTGGTTTTTCTTCTCTAGCGTGGGCTAGTGGCTAGGGTTCAAGTTTTTGTGTGATGCGAAATATTTATAATCATTCCCTATTAATCTGGACCTTCCGATCGTGCCTAAGGAATAAACGAATATGGATCGTTCATCACAATTGATCTCGACCATCCGATTGCACCTAAGGGTAAATGAATTTGGCCCTCCTGCGTGGCATCGACGTCAGCGCGTCTTGTCACGCAGTACGCTCTAGTTCATCGAGGCTGCTGACTGAGCGGTCCTACGCGGTAGAACTTTCTCCATTTGAACTTTGACCTCCTGTTTCCAATTTTTCTTTTAAAAACATCCACATAATCCAAATTTTCACCTATTTTTTTCAAAATTATTTTCAATATCGTCCCTAATTCGTTTTTTCTCAAAATTCTAATTAAATAAAAATAAAATAAAATAATCAATTATTTTAAATTAATAATTAAAAAATAAAAATTTTGTCTCAGGTCGTTCTTCGGGCCCAGGTATTACATTTTAAATTGAGAATGCTTGAATTAAAATATTATCTTGTTGATTGAATTATAATATTATCGTATTGATTGAAATTGTTCTAACTTATCCTGTTTGAATATTTGATCGAAGAAATACTATTTACTTTTGTCTTAAAACATAAAGAATAAATAGCATTTACTAAGGGAGAGATTTCCTGAATTTATCGAGGAGAGATCTCTTAAATTTATCTTAAATACTTCTTATATGATATATATTTATGCTTTAAGGAAAATAAGATTTTTTTATTCATCAAAAAATGGTAGATTGTTGAACAAAATTAATTAATTTTTAGATAAATGACATGAACTTATTTTCATATTAACAATGTTTTTTGAGTTTTTGAGTTTCTAAGGAAGGTATGATTTAAGAAAATAGAACAAAATATCACAAAGACATCAATAAGAAGAGAAACAAACAAAAGACTAGCCCTAAAGTTTAGTTTTAGAATTTATTTTCTTCTATATAAATTAGAGAACTCATGGAAAAGACTAAAGAAGATTTTTTAAAACAAAATCTTCGAAAGATTATTATTCTTGAAATTAACTTTTCATTATTTTAAAGAGAAATTTTTATTTAAAATTATTTTTGAATGAGCTTTATCTGTAGAAAGAGTCTCAAAAGAAAAAAAAATCTATTGATTTAAATCATTAATCATTTTTATGACATGTGAGGTCATCAACAGAATATTACTCCGAATAGACACAAATAACACTTTAACTTTAGTTGTGATTGGTCATGTATTTACTTCATATCTCAGTCTAAATCATACAAATTTTCAAGTTAAAATATCTTTTTAAACATTAAAAGTATCAAAAAAGATGATTTCAAAATTCAATTAAAAATCACATTATTGTAAGAAAAATCAAAATATTTAAAAAATTCACAATGTTTTTAGAATATTTTAAGGGTAGTTTGCTAGTGTATGTGATTTTTAGGGATACATCACAAAGAAATTCTTGCATATTTTGAGTAACATTTCTGTAGCACTTTAAAATATCAAAACTGATTTCAAATTGTCTCTAGAAGCTCTTTTAGCATTCCCATATATAAATGTTTTATCTCAACATATTTTATACAACTTTTTGGAAATCAAATTTAAAAATTGAAAGAAAAATCTCTCTCTTTTCTTGAGCCTCTATTGAGCCATAAGTGAGTTTTTTTACTTATAAGTCTACTTTTTGAAAAAGAAAGTAATAATCTTTTCATCTATATTTTTTTGAGCATAATAGGAAATATTGAGACTTTAAGAGCTTTTGTGTAGAAAAAATAGTAGTGATTGTTGAGCTAAGCGTTAAAAACCACTAGCAATACAAGAAAATGTTTGAGAAGACCTTTTAAAGTTGTCGGTTAAGCACCAAGAACAACTAGGGTGTTGTAAATGTATGAAGAAAGCAGTAGAATCTCAAGTGGTTAAGTTGAAAAAGATGACGTAGGCATAAGTATTATGGCCGAACTTTTGTAAAAGAGTTTGTGTAGCATCGTAGATACTTGGTGGGATATAAGGGTGCCTGATTACAGAAATAGATACGAGTGCAATAGAAAAATATATATAGCGAAAACTATAAATCCCTTACAACAAAAATATAGGATAAGTATTTACACAACCAAGACCAACAAGGGGTCATCGAATAGATATATACAAAAGTTACTTAATTACAGAATATTTTTCATCAGAGCGCAGACTCAATAAACACTCGTAAATACTATAGGGATCTAAAGAAGGATCGAGGTAAGCTTCAAGGGCCAACACTGTGTGTGACTCATCACAATCATCATTCAGGAGCTCCCAGCATGGAAAAGGTGAATTCCATTCAACTCAGTAAGGAAAACAGTAGTTAAACTACACTACTAAGGTTTTAAGAGTTAATAGCCTTAAAATGAACATTCTTACCCAATGACATATATTGGAGATCCGTCGCAGAGTGAGGTAGACTTAAATATTTAGACAATATTTATTCTTTAAGAAAAATTATTTAAACATATCAAACAGAGCAGTAATCCACAAAGATAGGAAAAATCATGTTTTTAGATAAAAACTAACTTAAATAATAATGTAAATTGATGAGAAACACAACATACAAAATAACTGCATGTTTATGTCTCTTACCATTTCTTCGTGTGAAGCCATTCTGACATATATCTACTAAGGGCAGAGGGGATTCCCAACTACCATTGTGAATGACATCATTTCATTTCATATCAGCACGTTACGGTGTGCCAAGCCTCAGCACATTACGGTGTGCCATACCATTATAAGGGTGAGATTTATGACCATGACCATATGTCGCCACTATGGCCCCTATATACAGCTTCGCGAATCTACTCATATTAGAGGGAATGCCCATCATTTAAAAGAAGTGGTTCACCAACATATTAAGATTCAGAGATAGAGGCAGAACAAAAATAAAAATAAAAATCCCTCAAAGATAACAACCTAATGGATTTTTAATCCTTTTCCTTTTCTCATTTCATATCAATCTATAATCCACATACACCAAACCCGTGGGTTCCTTGTACTTACCTCGACACAAGGCTCATCACAACACGATTCAAAAAAATATATAACAAATCAACATAATGCAATCATCAGTCATAATTGGTGTCACATGCTTTCATAATCAAGTTAAATAGCAAACAATATCACCCATCATAATATTTCAGTTAATTAATCTAAAAAGAGCACTTAGAGGTATAAGCAAAAATAGAAGATCCCTTACTGATACTCGATGAGTAACCAAGCTTCTAGAAGTGGGTTGGAAGGGTACTTTGCATTTAGGACTCCCTTGGTGACTCCTATATGCATCTTATTTGCTTTTCCTCTCTCTAAAATTTCACTTTATCTCTCTAAAATTAATTGAGGTGATCTTTTAATTTTCTATTTTTATAATTTTTAGTTTTATTGTTTTTTATTTTTATTTAATATTAAAAATAGATTAATGACTTTAATTAATTTACTAAAAAAATGAGATGATATTCTTTGTAGGTTATTTTTAAGATTTACTTATTTCAATATATGTGCTATTTTTGTAAGCTCCTCAAAGCTCTATAAGTGGATTTCATTGTAAGAATTAAAATAGAGAAGAATGAAAGTTATCTTATCTTCTTCAAAGATAAACCTTATCTCTATTTTCAATTAATATCTGTTTGAGAGTTGTCAAGGTATATCACTCCTATACGGATCAGACTGGTATCAGAGCACTTTGATCCTACCTGTATATGGTTAAGATAAGAGATCCTACTTGTATGTGGTTACAAAGTGGCAAGAGAACCTTTTTCTATTTTCAATGTTCACTAAAGACCTTTAAAAAGAATCACAAGTTTTGAGTTTGTTATAATGGCGTAAGACTCTATTTTAGTCGACTTGGTCAAGCAAATTGCTAGTCTGTCTGAACAGATGACAAAATTTATATCTTGGATAGAGGATCAATCTCGTGATGATTTTGATAAAAACTCAACAGAGACAATTAAAAGTCTCATTCCGAGTTTAAGAAAAAAGAAAAAAGATTAATCTCCTTAAGAAGAGGAAGAAGAGAGGTTGTCAAGGCCTTTTAAGGTAGAGGCAAAAATCGACATTCCATTATAAGATGGTTTCAATTGATGCTGAGAAGTTTAGTTCTTGGATTAATTAGTTAGAGACTTACTTTATCTTATATAGTTATAGTAGTGAAGACAAAGTCTCATTGATAAGACTAAAAATGACAAATCATGCCTTAACATGGTGGAATTCATATATATAAACCTATGAAGGTGAAGAAGTAATTTAGAATAATTTTTTGGATCTCATCCGAAAAAAATTTTATCCAATAGGCTATCAAGAAGATCGCTAGAGACAATGACACAACCTACCCCAAAAGTGAGACAATCAGTGCAAGAATATACTACTGAGTTTAAACGTCTAGCTTTGGCGTTAGGAGTTTTGATGGATTTACCTAAGACGTTCATGAAATATATCTCAAGACTATTGCCACATATAAGTACTGAGATCTCACTTTATAAATCAAACGATGTGTCTAGCAGAAGTATAATAACTATGACCACTGAAAAGAAAAATAGTTATAATTAACAATCCTTTAAAGGCTTAAGATCAGACTCCTCAAAACAGAAAAATTTTAAGAAGACTACTTTATCTTTATGGTCCTCATCGTCAACACCAAGTGCTATAAGGTACTATGACCACTGTAAGATTGAGGGTCATATAAAAGAGAAATGTTAGAAATTACACCCAAAGTTGCACTCAAAGAAAAGACCAAAGGGTAAGACTATCATAATAATAACTTGTGATAATGAACCTACAGTAGTTGATCAGGTTCAAAGAGCATATCCAAACTTATCTCTAATGGTAACACCAAAAGTTATCGATTTAGAGTCACATACCAAACATGACGGACAAGAGGAGTTGTTTGTCCTAAAAATCTAAGTAAGGTTAGAGGTGATTACTGCCGTGGTGAATAATAGAAGCCAAAGAAATCTTATTTTTAAGCACTTGGTGCAAAAGTTAGGATTATCTGCAATTCTTCACCCTAAGCTATACCCATTAGGTTGGATTCACAAAGATGTGGGGCTTCAAGTTTGTAATACCTGGATCCAAAATTTGACACGAGATTAATTTTAGCATTAAAAAATATATAAAAATATAATTTTGAAATTAATAAATTTTAATTTAATGTGAAATTTTGGAAAAAATAAGTTTAGGATAAAATTAAAAATAATTTTAAGAAAAAAGATTAAAAATTTGGATTCGAATGATATGTTTAAAAGAAAAATCGAAAACTAGGGGTTAGAATGCAATTAAGAAAAATTTTACCACGTAGGACCGCCAGTCAGGAACTTCGACGAACTGGAGCACGCCGCGTGACAAGGCACACTGACTCAGTGCCACGTGGGAGGCCACGTTGAAGATCTGCGTATCCCCGATTGGACGACCTAGAAGCGTTCCCACGTGCGTGGACGGTCCGGATATGTTTCCTCATTAGGCGCAAGCGGATGGTTACGATCAAATGCGATGAATGGTTTAAATTCATTCTCTCTTTAAATGCAATCGAATGGTCAAGATCAAATCATAATGAACAGTTTAGATTTATTTTCTCTTTAAATGCGATCAGACAGTCGAGATCAAACGCGATGAATGGTCCACATTAACGCGAGATGGGTATAAATATTTCACTTCACACTGAACCTGAACCCTAGCCGCTAGCCTCTCACTGAAGAAGAAGAACCAGTCGCTGGAGAAGGGAGCCGAGTGTTGTCTGTTGCCGCGCCGAAGCCACATCCGACTGCCAAGAAAGGTAAAAATTCTCCTATCTGCTTGGAATTTGATTCCGAGCACCCCGATGGCCAAATCGAAGTAAAAGGAATGGTGGGTGAGCCAGAAACTATGGGCAAAGCTCGGCGCTGCCTCTGCGGGCAAAACCTGCAACCTCCACCGATGAGCCCCTTCCCGTTTCCTATTTCATGCGATTTTTCCGTCATTGTGTTCATCGTTTTTTTTTCTACAGGTTGACCGAAGAAAAATATTCAGCCGCAAAGGTGAGTCGGCGGAGCCACCGCATCAAAAAATCCCACCACTGGTAGGTTGCCGTTTTTTGATTTTTTTCAGCCAACGAGTCATCCTAACGTGTTTTCTCGCAAGGATGTGTATAAAACTGGCCAAAATCGGTCAAAACTGGCTGAAAACAGCCAGGCTGAGAAAAACTACCGCTGCAGGTGGCGTTGCTGTTGGGAGAGCACGATAGTGTTGCTGTGTTGGAACCTCAAAATTTGCCGAAAAAGAATTTTTAACACCGATTTCTAGTTTTTGGAGTATTTTTAGGTACTTGAAGCATATTTTAATATCCGCAGGAAAATTCAGGAAATTTGGGACCGCTAGTAGGTGCAGTAGAAAGTTCAGTGTTTCGAATATCGATTCAGATAAAAATCTCTCATGTTATTTTCTGTTATGAAATTGAAGCTTAATAATCGATATTATGGTATTTGTGTAATTTAAAAAAAATTGAGAATAATTACAAGTTACTAATGGAGCAAGAACTGATTAGTTATTTATTTGTTTGTCCTGTCTAACTAATTGTTTGCTTTTAAAGCTTCAAATACATGAGAATATACTAGAATGGTTAAATGATTCAGTTGTGCTTCCTTGATGTATATTTATTAATTGTCTTGCGTGATTTATGATTAATTTATGAAACTGAAAATTAATATACAAATGGAAAATTGATTGATTATGTAAATTAATGAATGATAGTTTTATTGGATATCGTAGGAGATGGTGGATGGACCACGTACATAGGAAACCTTACCGTGAACGTTGTCTCATACCGGACGGGGTATCGAGAAATAGTATTTTTGGCACTCATACTGTATGGGGTATGGGGACGGCCCAATTCACCCTCATACCGGACGAGATATTGAGGAATAGTACTTTTGGCGCTCATACTGAATGAGGTATGAGGACGGCCGGTTAGTTGACAATGTTGGATATTGGTTCATGCATAGTGGGACATCCCTATGGACTTTTAAGGATATTAGTAGGCAAATAAAAAGGAAAAGTTGTTGTTCTTACTCACTCGAATATGAGATTAGAATTTTATTTGAGTTATTATCTCTATAGGCCAATTTTATAAATCTCACAACGATAAATATATGCAATAAATTTTCCTTATGATAAATAAATTTACTTAAATCAAGAGCTCCATTGGTTATTTTTATAATTTTTACCAACATTCAGTTTCTGTATCGGTGAGTAGTGTGATATTCTTACTAGACTAGTATAGGTCACCCTTTCATTAACTATTTCAGATCAAGAGAACCAAGATCTAGATCTCGATCAACAAGAGGGTTGCTTTTGAAGAGAGTTCGGGTAGTAAACTATTTCAGATTAAGAGGACCAAGATCTAGATCTCGATCAGCAAGAGGGTTGTGAATATTTACTACCCGAACTCCCTTCAAAAGCTAGTGAAGCTTAGTTATTTTTCTTTTATTTATTTCTTTAATTTTCGTTTTTTCTTTTAGAATGGATATTCTTGTAACCCTATTGAGCATTGTAAATTATTGTGTAAGAAATGTAAACCCTAAACTCTATTATTTCGCTTCCGCATTTAATTTATGATTTTATTTCTTTTTAAGTTCTGGACCTTTACAGTTGGTATCAGAGCCGCATTCCTCGGAATCATTCCTTGCACAAAAACCTAAGAAATCACCCAAAAAAAAAGAATTATCACTCAACCATTCCTTGTGAGATGCAGGTACAGATAGATGATGAGAGGAAGATCTCCACTAAACTAAGCAGCCCGGGAGGGTTCGCTTCGAGGGAATGTAAACCGACTTTTTAAAATGCTGGAGAGACTCATTATTGCTCAGCAGGCTGGGGAGGAAAGGAGGGAGCTACCTGACCCTCCTCCGCTACCACAGTTTGAGTCACCCCTATAGCGGGAGGATCCTAAGCCACCCCGGTACAACCCTACTCCTCCACAGTACCATCTGGCACCACCATAGTATGGTTTGGTGCTCCCATCGCATTACCGGCACAACCAC
>NW_019013300.1:2743-13077 GCF_000150535.2 Carica papaya | reverse complement strand
TTTGACGTCCAAAATGACACTATGTTCTTCAAGGAATTTATGAATTTCAACATTTTCTCTATTGTTAAATGTTTCCACTACTACAAGCAAATTCTTATTTTTCATCCCTATGTTCTTTATTGTGGCGTCATATTCATGTTTTTTTGAAGTTAAATCTTTGAGCCTCTAGCTTATATCATCTTCTTTACTCTTCATATCTAATTTAACTGCACCAATTTCTTTTATATCTCTTCAAGGTCCTTCTCCTTGAGGTTAACCATCCTATAATTCTAATTTGCCCTCTCTTTTCTCTAGTTGATAATATTTTGACTTTTAGCAAGCCCTTCTACTCCATTTTGTAATTTTCTCTCCTACACTCATAAATCTTCTCTCTGTTTTGATAAAATAGTTTTTTGTGCTTATCGCTCTGTAATAAAGGATAATTGTTCCCCCCTCCCGCCACCCACCCCCCCCCCCCCCCTCTGCGCCCCAAAACGCACATTCTAGAGACTCCCTGATGTAAACTTGGACACAAGAGACATAATGAAAGACACTTACTGGGAAGACCAAGAAGACAGTTGAGGAGAAATGAGAAGAAAGATTTAAGTCCCAAAGGAACCTATCACTCGAGGTCACGCTAAAAGCTTTCAAAACTTTTAATCTTCTTGTCCAAGGTTGGGTCACCTAAGAAATCAACTTTGAAGCCTAAGAAGCTACAAGAACAAGTCCTAGAAAACAAAAAGACTAATGGCCATATCTGGTTCTAACTTGGGAAGAGCATGGCTGAGCACCCGTTTATACGCACGGGAACTGCACTAAATTAAGAAATCAGAGTTATGTTTCTCTTCAAGGAAGCTTGAGTCCTCTTAATCGAATTCCAAAATACTTGCAAAAAATAAGCAAGTCATATAGAGAATCGGTCATAATAACCAGAAGAGAAAGCTAAGATGAATAAGTCAAAGAAAAAAGAACTCCTAAAGAAAATACACATCAAACTAGAGAAGGAACTTCTAGTTTTTTGGCAGTTGTTTACCCAATCTACAGCAAAGAAGAAGAGTCTTGCATGGTTGCACCCTAAGAAGAAAAAAAAGATGAATATTGAAGATGAATATAAGAAAGAAAACCGAAGATAAAAAAAAGAATAGAAGAAGGAGACTGCACATGAGCGGCCATAAAGAAGCATAATCTAGTATCTGACAGTGAAGACTAAACCTAGTTCTGTCGGAGAAGTTTTTGTTCAAACCACGACCTAGAGGGAATTAAAAGCCAGCCAAAATAGAGTAGGACTCGAAAGGGGAATTCAGATGAGAGACATAGGAATAAAGTATGACTCGAAAGGGGAATCCAGATGAGAGACATAGCCACATAGGGAGAAAGCACTTTATTATATATTTTTTATTAAGTATTTAAGTCTTAATTTTAATTAAGTTTAACTTTCTCTTTAAATTATAACTAACAATTATTTTTAGGATTCTTATTTCTTAATTTTAGTCAAATAAGGATAGCCAACTTTATAAATAGAGGTCGTCACCCCCTTATATAAACACAATTCATATTATTAATAAAATTTAGGTGTTCTTACTTTAAATTTCCAAGCTTTCAAGAGTGAACGAGTGGGTCTTTGATCGATTTGTTGTACTAGAAATTGGAATCATTTATCGAGATAAGTCTCGTGGCATCACTTTAATTTTACTTCTTTATTTCTTTTTCTATAACCTTGATTTTCACTCCCTGTTGAGTGCGGGTCAAGTAAGGAGGGTTTACTTAGGGTTTTGAGTTTCCAGTTGTTGATGTATATCGGAGGTTTTAGATTGCATTCTTGATTGTGCGTTTCACATCGCTCCACTTCCTGTAACTTCCTCTCAATCTTTACACCATTTCTACCACTAAGCCTAGTATTAGCAGTACACAACTTAGCCTTTGCCTTTAAAGATTTCACTTTGACACTAGTTACTAAGGCATTTGCTTTAACCGACTTTGAATCAGTTATAAATTTGATTTCTATATTTCAAAAAACAACTCATGCAGAGCTGTTTCTAGATCAAGTACACACTACTTTTCAACACCCAAAACTTTCTACAAACCTTCTTCTCGCTTCTTAACTTCAGATGATGCAATTAAATATGCTGTTTGTTTAAGTTTTAAGGATTATTGGCTTGGGCAAGGGCTTGCTTAAGTTCTTTGTATTTAGGAGACAATCTTTTTTATCAATAAAAAAGCCCCATATTATATTTCCATTCGAAAAGCTCAGTTCTAACTTCGAGATCTTATAGGTCAACACTTCTAAGTGCACAAAGTTAACGTCATTTTCGCTTACCCAACCTAAAGGCATAGTTACCAGTACCACAAAAGCCACATTTTTTCCTTTTTCTTTCCTCAAAATTTGAATCTTTGAGGAATCTTTAAAAGAAACATTATCATGCACCTTTTCATCAAGCTTTATGAACTTATATTTGTCTCCACATATGTGATTGCTCATACCATTGTCTATGAACCTTGAATTTGCATCATTTTTCTCATCATCTTTGAGCTCTTGTGACAACGTGAATTCTTCAGAATCTTGCATGTCGTTAATAATATTTAACTTCTCCTCAACATGATTGGGAGCACCATCATGTTCCTATGAATAATGCCCAAACTTGTGACAATTATAACGTTCAATATTTGACTTATCATATCTTCTCTCATTCGGTCTAAAATTGTTACGTCTTACTATTCCCCTTCCTTTTTCATGGTTTTTATGTGATCTTTGATGGCTTCTTCCTTTATCATTATAATTGTCTCTACCTCTCCCCGTTTGGTCTTGTCCTTATCCTTGTCCTCTTTGTCCTCCGCCATTATTCAAAGAGACTTTTGATTTGGGAATTCACTCTAAAAACTCTTCCTATCTTTCCTTTATTTTGTCTTCATGAGATTTTAGTGATCCTCAAATTGCTCAAAATTCATAGCATCTAGATCTTTTGACTCTTCAATAGCACACACCACATGATTAAATTTTGGTGGCAAAGATTAAAGAATTTTATGCACCACATGAACATCTTTCTATTGTCTTACCATATCTCTTTATTTGGCCAACTACAAACTTTACCCTTGACGAAAATCTGAAATAGATTCAACATCCTTCATTTACAAAGTTTTAAATTTGCCTTGTAAATTTTGGATCACACTTTCTTCACCTTGTCAACTCTTTGGAGGAAATTCTTTAAATCTCCCAAGCTTGTTTTGCATTGGTAGCATTGACCACCTTTAGGAAATTCTTCACCACTTTTGATCATTTTTCTTTTTTTTAATGCGAAAACATCCTTCTCATTTTGAGTCAATGATGCTTCATTTTCAAGTGATGTGAAGCACTTGTCTATAATATCCCACACATCATGTGAGCTAGGTATGACTTTTAAGCAAAGGCAACAACTCTCACAATTTTCTTTTATAAGATGAAGGTATTGAAATGAGAACGGATTATTGCTAGCCATCTCTCTAAACTTTTAGAGAATTAAGGAACTTAACTCTAATACCAGTTTGTTGGAAAAAATTTCAAGAGATAGGCTAGCTCTAGGTAATAATTTATTAGAAATAAGAGGAAGAAGAAGGAAAGACTAATAAAAATACTCCAATTTTAATTTGTGGTTTTCTACATAAATTTTGAAGTACGTGGATATATATAAGCACTAATACAACTCTTAAAATTCCAAATACATGAAATATAATTAAGTATAATACATGAAGCACATAGAAAAACTAAAAAAACATATTAATTATTATGTACATAACTTATAGTTAACTTAATTCCCTAGTAAGGCAAAGAGTCTAGACATCTTAAAATTTACAAATTATTATTTTCAACAATATGATCGTTACTAGCTTAAATAGGTGGAGCCATTAAAAAGACACATAAAAAAGGAAACATCTATGAGAATAAACTCTTCATAACAATTGTAACGAAAAACCAGGAGTTATTAAAAGTTCGTACCTTGATATCATATTGCAAATAAGTCAAAGTTAAAGCCTGAAGCCAACAAAAGAGAGAGAGTAGAATTCAACCAACAAAACAGAGAGAGTGATGAAGGAGTTCAGTCACTGATGATTGATAATGACGAGGAAGGTCGTCTTGAAGAGAGATGAAAAAGGAAATACCTAGTTGAAAATCTAAAAAATAAAAACAACTTATTTTTTTTAATGTTGATGAAAATAGGATGTCTTGCATTTGTTGAACTTAGGCTTAGTTAAAATTTAAAAACTTAATTGGCCTATTACTTAAATTAGGTCTGTTAGGCTTGAGTTTTGTTTACTTAAATGGATTTACTTAATCGGGGTGTTTTTACTAACGAAAACTTTGTTTTTTAGTAAAAATGGCTTTATTCAAATGGTTTTCATTTTTTAAAGATGTATTTACTAATGACTTCTTTCGATGGTAAATGTATGTAGCAGAAGTCGACTTCTTAACCTATATAAATGGAATATGTTGGCATATAACTATCTTTAATAACAAAATCATACTAGTTACTAAAAATGGTCGTTACTACATGATAATTTTCTTATAGTGTATGGATGATTGGAAGGAATAGGATGATAATTACAAAAAGCCTTACAATGAAGGATGCTTCAAGAATATGGAGAGGAACAATGTCACTGTCTCGTTATATTTTCAATCTTGGTTAATAAAGAGGAAGCGTGATAGGAAGGCTACATTTGCAAGGATCAAGGTTGCTATTTGCAACTTGAGCAATCATATTTTATTTGATTTGAAGAAGCCTATGGCTAAAATTGAGCTTAATAAGTTGTTCGTGTGGCTCAAGGCTTTGATCCTAGAAATTAATGCAGCTACAAGTTAAGAGCTTAAGCTTCTCAACATTATACTGAGGGATCAGACAATGATTATGGGAAAAATGGGCAACTGAGATCAAACCACCACAAGGGCATTTGGTTTTGGTTTAGTGTAATGTCCCATAACCTTGGGTAAAATAAATTTTGATTAAAGATGCGCAAGCGTATAATAACGTTAGGATTTACATTCCTTACACATAAATTTGAATGCCCAATAGGGTTACGAAAATATCTCTTTCATAGCAGTTCATAAAAAAAACAAAATAAACATATGGAAATAGTAAATAAATGTTGTAGGGAGGTTAACCTCCACTAGCTCTTGATAGGATCCAGGGGATACCTACTGGCAGGAGGATCTGGATTTTGATCTTTTTAATATGAAATGATTATTAACAAGGAAGTTTATACTATAAGGATTATCTTGCTTGTGTGTCAGAGCTGGTGCAACGGCTAAATGGTTGAGGTTTTTTTATTACATTTTTTTAAAAATAAAGAAAGAGAAGAAAGACTGAGGAGAAAGAGAAGGAATATGAGGAATGAGGAGAGGAGTGAGGGTAAGTTCGAAAGCCAAATAAGATTCAACATTCTTATGGATTTGTCTTTTAAAAATTAAAGGTGTGAATATTTTTTAAATAAATTAAAATGTTAGGTACTAAATTATAAATAAAAAATTATTTAATAATAAAATGTAAATTTTTTAATAAAGTAGAGGAAATAAATTAATAATTTGCGGTAGAAAAATTCAACAAATGTAGAAATAACTTTTCACAGATTACGTAAATGCGAGTTAATGAAAATTAACATGGTCTGCAAATTCCAATTACAAAAAATTAAAGAATAAATCCTTTAACTCTTTCTTTTAAAGGGAAAAAAAAAAGGAAAACATGTTGGTGATTTATTATATACAAAATAAATCCTTGAAATAAACACTGAAACTCAAATCAAATTATCAAGATTAAAATTGAATCGGAAATATACCTAAATTTGACATGATGAACGAGAGTAACACATCATGCGGTTAGTCTTCTAAATTAGCAAGCAGTCCCTTAGAGTTTTGTAACTCTCTCTATTTCTAAGGATAAAATATAATAATAGAATGAACTAATTGACTACTTGTAATTTGGGGACTATAACCATATTTACAGGCTTACTTGCCTACTAACTTTCTTTATTCCTAATTTTCTATCATAACATCAGGAATAACATATATGGTCTCTAGATATAAAAACTCACACTTTAGTTAAATGCATTAAAGCTCAAAATAACTTTAATTTTATCACATCACTTTGAATAAGTTTAATTAATTTAATAGCTTTTTATGCATAATAATTTATACATAAGTCAACATTGGTTAATTAGAACCAAAGAAAATAATGTGAAATATTTTTCTTGAGGAAAATAGAAGTAAAATAATAAATTTAGTTAATAATTGATAGAAAAGGTTAAGATCATAAAAAAGTAATTCAAGTTATTAGTTATTGTAATACCCGGATCCGAAATTTAGCCCAGGGTCAAATTTTAGTATCAAAGAATAAATAAAAAATTATTTTAAAATTAATTTAAATTTAATTTTATTAATTAATTGAAAAAAATAGGTTAGTGAAGTAATTGAAAGAAATTTTGGAAGAAAAAAGTGAAATTTAAATTTGGGGGGGTGTTTTGAAAAAAAAATTAAAAATAGGGGGTTAAAGTGCAAATAGAAAAAATTCGGCCACGTAGTACTGCCCAGTCAGTAGCCTCGACAAACCAGAGCACACAGTGTGGCAAGGCACACTGATGTCGGTGCCACCCAGACGATCCGCATACCCCGCGATTGGACGACCTAGGATCAATCCTGTGCGCATGATCAGCCTGAATTTGTTTACCCCTTAAACGCGATCGAATGATTTAGATCAATTGCGATGAATTGTTCAGATTCGTTTCTGTCTTAGGCGCGATCGGACAGACGAGATCAATCGTGATGGATGACCCAGATCAATGCGGGATGGGTATAAATACTTCGCATCGTATGGGAACCGAAACCCTAGCCGTCAGTCTCCACCAAAAAAGAAGAACGAGGAGCTGGAGAAAGAGGCCGACTGCCGACCGCCGCCGCACTGGAACTACTGTCGGTTGCCAAAAAAGGTAAAAATTCTTCATACCCACTCAAAATTTGATTTCGAGCACCCCTGTTGCTAAATTAGAGCAAGAGGGATAGCGGGTGAGCCAGAAACTATGGGCAAAGCTCGACGGAGCCGCAGCGGCCAGAACTCCAAAATCTCTCTGCTCCTTTTCAATTCCCATTTCATGTAATTTTTCGATCATTGTATTCACCGTTATTTTTTGTGCAGATTAGCCAAAGAAAGAACTTTAGCCGTAAATAATGACCATCGGAGCTGCTGCACCCAGTGACCCCTCGCTGGTAAGTTTAGCATTTTTGGTAGGATTACATGTAAAACCGACCCAAATCGGCCAAAACTTGCCTAGCTATTGTGGAATGCCGCCGTGGGTAATAGAGTCAGCGCAAGAGCACGACGGTGGCGCCATGCTGGAACTCAAAATTTGGCTATGAAAAGTTTTGGACACCGATTTTAGATTTTTAAAATATTTTTAGGTACGTGACAAGTATTTTGAATTCTGCAAAAAAAAAAAAATTCAGGGAACCCAGTACCCGTTATGAGGCATGGTAGACAGCGCGATATCTCGAAACACCGATTCAGGTAAGGATCCCTCACTCTATTTTCCATTACGATAAATTATGGCTTAATGATGTATAATTTTGTATTTTTATGAAAAATTAAAAATTCTAAAAATAATTATAGATTACTAGTAGAGGTAAAACTAGTTAGCTCACAATTATTTTGATTTTCTGTTTATTTTTCTGTACTGTCCTACTTACTTGATTTTTGTATAGTACATGTTCTTAATATATAGTTCAATAGTCTTATCAACTTATCTAGTTATTTTGGTTATATACCGTCAATATGAATGTATTTTAATTAATCTGTGAATGTGATATGAGATATTGATGCGTTTATTAGTTGTTTGTTGATGAAATTTGTATATGAAAGACTTGCTGGTTACCTAGGGAAATGGTGGACGGGCTCGGTAGATAGGGAACCCTACCGTGAACGTTACCTCAGTTGGATGGGGTTGGGAGTCCCTTACTGGAAAGATTTGGGAGATATAGTTCACCCTGATACCAGACAGGGTATCGAGGCGATGAAATGTTTGGCGCCCATTACCAGACGGGGTATGGGAACGTCAATTGTAAAATTGGATATTGGGTTCACGAGTAGGGAAGACATCTCTATAGACCACCAAGGGTACCAGTAAGCAAGTAAGAAAGAAAAGTTAATATCTCTTGCTCTCTTATGTGTGAAAGTGAAAAGTGGTATGGATATGGGTATTTATAGGTTTTTTTTGAAAAACACATTATGGTTAGTATCAAACAAACATCTCAAGTTTAAAGGTATTTAAATAAAGCAAGGAATCCATTAGTTGTTTTTCTGATTTTTATCAATCTTCAGTTTTCCGTATCTGTAATTAGTGTGATATCTTACTAGGTTAGTGTAGCTCACCCTTTCATTAACCATTTTAGATTAAGATGACCAAGATCCAGATTCCGATCAGCAAGAGGATTGTGAGTAATTCACCACCCAGACTCCCTTCAAGTGTTAGTGAAGGTTGTCTTATGGTACTTTTGTATTCGCTCTTCTTTTTATTTCTTTACTTGCTGTTTGTCTTTCAGAAGGGACATTCCTTATGAAATATAAGTACATGAAAATGAAGAGAGGAAGACCCCCACTAAATCGAGCAGCTTGAGATGCTGGAGAAACTCATCTCTGCCCAGCAGGCCCGAGAGGAAAGGAGGGAGTTGTCTGACCCTCCTCTGCTGCCATGATTTAAGCCACCATTGCCAGCACTGTGGCAAGGATCAATGGGACGGACCCTGATATCCTCTCAATAATATATGTCACATATGTGGAAGTACCCAACACTACACAAGAGAGTACCTACGGAATCAGAACTAGGCAAGACCTCTTATGCAGGGCATAACTTACAACCTCATTCAGCAGGATGCTGAAGCCAATCTGGATGTGATATAAGTATGTACACTATCTGTAATCACCTTGCACATGTTATATTGATACTGTTGCTTTATATTCGTTTGTCTCACACACTTTTACATAAAACTTAAAGTATCACCAAAAAAACTTGATTTTGTGTTGTTTGTATCTACTCTTGGAAGTAGAACACTACTAGGGAAAGTTACATACAAAGCTTGCATCATAGACAAAGTAGGTAGAAAATTAAGTGTGGACCTTATAGAGATTGACACAGGGGACTTTGATTTAATCTTGGGAATAAATTGGTTAGCGGGGTACCACACTACCGTACATTGTTTCCATAAGAAACTTGTATTACACCCCCATAACAAAGAGCCATTTACAAGTTAATAAAAATTTTAAATATCATTTTCCTATGATAATTTCCTCATTACATAGTGTTTAAACTCTGTTGTCTTCTTTACATTAGGTAAACCTAATAAAGAAGTTTGTATTTAAGAGATCCTGGTAGTCCAAAACTTTTCGGATGTATTTTTTAACGAACTACCCAGACTGTCCATGGACAGAAAAGTTGAGTTCACCATAGATCTTAAACCTAGCACTCAACCTATCTCGGTTGCCCCTAACAGCATGAGCCGTGTCGAGATGGAAGAACTGAAAAAACATATCAATGAGTTATAGGATAGTGGATTCATTCAACATAGTGTATCTCCTTGGGTGCTGATGTCATATTTGTAAGGAAATGAGATGAAACATTATGATTATGTATTGACTACAGGGGATTGAACATAATTACGATCAAGAACAAATACCCATCCCTAGAATTGATGACCTTTTTGACCAGCTGCAGGGTACACAGGACTTCTCCAAAATAGATTTGCGTTCGGGTTACCACCAAGTAAAGATCAAGGTTAATAACATTCCCAAGACAGCTTTTAAAATCAGGTACAGATATTATAAGTTCCTAGTTATGCCCTTTGAACTAACGAACGCACCAACCATTTTTATAGACTTGATGAATAGGATTTTCAGACAATTCCTGGATCAGTTCGTCATTGTATTTATCGATGATATCCTAGTCTATTCAAAGAGCAGAGAGGAACACACTCACCACCTGACTCAGGTTTTGTAGGTTCTTAGGGAGAAGAAATTTTATATAAAATTTAGTAATGTAGGTTCTGAATCGAGTAGACTACCTTTCTAGGACACATCATATCAAGGGATTGAATATCAGTGAACCCCAAAAAAGTTGAGACAATGCTTAGATGAGAGAAATTAACCTCAGTCAAGGAGATTCGTAGCTTTTTGAGAATGAGAGGTTATTACCGCAAGTTTGTAGAATGATTTTCTGGTCTAGCCGCTCATTTGACCCGGTTCACAAAGAAGAATGTTATGTTTGAATAGAACGAAGACTATGAAAAGAGGTTTACAGAACTCAAGAAGTGGTTGACTACTGCACTCGTATTGGCCTTACCGAGTGGA
>NW_019013298.1:0-10543 GCF_000150535.2 Carica papaya | reverse complement strand
GGGTCAAACTTGATATCCTCAGTTTTTGTCTGTGTTTATGAGTAGGGTCACAAGAGATTACACTGTAAAATCAAATTTTAACAAAATTTTTTGTTTTGTAATTCAGTATCAATCATAATCTTGGAAAAAAATTCTACTTGCGTACGCTAATAAAAAAAAGACAAAGGATCAAAACCATCTAAAACCTAGAAAGACTAAGGATCATAAGAACTTGTCAATTATCTATCCCTGGATAACTAATGAAGTTATACTAAATATATATTTATATATTAGTTTATTGATTATACAATAAGTATATATAATTTAGGTTTAAAAAGTTTAACGCTCTACTTGTTAGTATGTATATTTATTGTTTGCGTTCTAAATTACTTTGTGATATTTAAGTGTTTTGGAGTTTACGATTTTGAGGGAGAGACAAAATACACCGTAACTTTTAGTTGAATCAATGTCGACATTATGTTAATTAATCTATCAGTTGAATAAACGATGTCTATTAGTTGGACCAAACACACAAGCTTGTTTTTAATGCTCTGCTCTTTTTCTTTTTTTTTTTAAGATAGGTTTTCAATGAAAAAGTTTTATTACATTGAGCATGCATGTCTTGTTTTATTACGTCAAGCAAAAATGTAGGTGCAAAGTTCTATTACGTCAAATATGTCTTATTTATTTGTAAGAAAAATATAAAGCGTTATAGAATAAAATATGTTTGTTGGATATAAAGATAGAGTTCTCATTAATGTTTATGGACGATTACATATAGTTTATTTATTTTATCTTATTACTAATCACCATATATATGTAAACATATATACGATAGGCAAAGAAAAAAGATGACTAGATTATATATATAGATATAATATCATAAACTCCAGCAATCTCTATGATCTGTTTGGCTTATCAGACCACGGTAGGTGGTCCTTGATCCGGCTTCCCGTCTCCATTATCCTTGTCCTTTCCATTGTATTCATCCTTTGTTTTCTCATCTGTATGTATTGAAAATTTAAAGTAATAATAATTAGTTATCCAAACAAACCCAAGATAACCACAATATATATCTATATATATATATACACACACACATATATATATATTAAGCAAAAAGGCTTATTACAACTTACAGTGGTTCCTCATATGTTTCTGGAGCATCTTCAACTTCAATTCAACAAAGGCAGCAAGCTTTTTTCGTAATTAACAACATAAACATATATAAATATTAATCAAAGAGTTAGATATATCAAGCAGAAGACGAAACAGAAACGGATCTATACATGTATATGTATGTAGATCTAATATTTTATTAGTCTATATATATATATATATATATATATATACCAGGTCGAGATTCATGATGGTATTTTCAATTTCTCTCTGTCTCGATGCAGAATTAGGTTGACGTTGGATCCTGCCGTTACCCTTAAAAGCAAAAATGAAAAACACTAGATGATTACTTTAATATGTTGATCTGATATATATATATAAGAGATGTGGAGAGAGAGAGAGAGAGAGAGAGAGATTATGTACCTTCTGATGAGGGTTTTGTTCTTTTGGGGGTTGTCTGTTTGCCATTGTTTGATATGTTGGTTGGTATTGTGGATCTTGTTTGCATAGGTTGGGGGTGTATGTATGCATATATATAGGTGTACATGTAAGTATGAACATATCCTTGGGTATCTAGAGCGTATCTGGGATACATCTATGATATCTGAAAAGTAATTTAATGGGGTGAAAGATTATCTCAAAAAAAAAAAAATTGGGTGAAAGAAGAGGATTACAGCTAGATTTAACAAAACATTTGAAGCTTATAAAAAAAATAGTTATGTTTGTGTATAGATTTAGAACTATTTAATGATATACCACATAAAGGTAGATTCAATTATTAAAAAGGATATGCTCTCTATTTTTCAAAATTTACTATATATGTGATTAAAATATTTTTAAGTAAATATAATGTATTTTCTGAAATAAATTTTAGAAATACTAGATTACCTATATTTATTTGTGCCTTCTAGAAGAAAATTATCATATTTTCATTATTATTTTTATATTTTAAAAAATATATTAAAGTTTATTTAATAATAAAACATTAAATTTGAATTATTATGAATGACATATATTTTTCTTTTAATAGGAAAAAAGAAAAAAAATTAACTTCTATTACCAAAAAACTCGTTTCTTCCTTTTAATGGAAACTCATAATCATCTTCGCCATGTTACTGCATCTATGATCTGTTCTCTCTTGCAGGCTGGTTACTGATACAATTTGCGTCTTCTATGGTCTTCAGCCTTTCTTACTTGTCTTTGGTATTGTTTTTTTTTTTAAAAATCTCTCTTTTTTCCATCTGTTATATTTTTAGTGTCCTTTTCTGATTTTGATTTTTCATTTCTGAGGTTATTTGTTCCTGGGTAGTTCTTTGTTTCATAAAAATTTGTCACTTTGTTTCAAATATGGAGAGTGATCGTGTTGATTCCGAAGCTGGTAATTAGGGTTGTTTATCATTTCTTTGTTATATTTTACTTGCTAATTCTGGTTATTTGCTTCCCTAGATTTCAGTTCTTTCATGTTTTTCCCCTTAAGGTTTTTCCCTTTGTGGAGTATGCTTTCCTTTTCATTAATTGTTCTGAATTCTGCCTAGTGGATGTAAATTTTGAATGAAGTTTATTGGAAATTTGAGGAAATTCTGGACACTGCATCAACAATTTGTTTAAAAGAATTTTCATGAGATGGCTTTGTTTTCGTTCGTAGAAGCTAGAAATGCTTTGCAAATAGTAAACTAGATAATTGAATTCAAGTTTATGCAATCAGATATCCTGACATGTGATGGTCTTAATTGGGGTTCATTAACCACTAGGTTTCTTCTATATATTCTAATTGCTTGACTGATTGAAGTAGAAACAAATTCTGGATTCACATAATTGCATGCAGAAGCATTTTGTTTCAATTGCGGGTAGTTATGAACGTCATTTGCCTGATGGCCTGTTTTCCTTATCAAGATCACTGATGTTCTTTTTAATATTTTTCTAGTTCCGTCTTTGCTTATTTTTGAAATGTTGAGATCATGGAATCCAGGAATATTGCTGTTGCCACAGTTATAGCAACTTGGAATTATATATTCGTTATAGAATAAGAGAATATTTATACCGCTTTCTCCCTTATTGTCAGATTCTTATGTGGTTAGTCTTCTACTCTTAGTCCATATTCTGTCTACTTATGAATACCAATCTACCAATATCTTCGGTTTACTGACAAGATCAATACATAATAATATTTTACTTTGATCTTTTGTATGGTATCAAGTATAGTGTTCTTTGTAGCCATCTACAATGAAAAGGAAAAAAGTGAAAACTATCTCCTTATCAACTTTGTCTTTCTATATCCATATTCCTTCATCTCTTTCCTTCAAGGCAATCCTCCAAGACAAAAAAGTTTTTTTTCTAAAAAGCATGGTTTAAAAGAAGAAAAAAAAGCAGAATTACTATTCTTCATAAAAGAAATGCCAGTTATTGTCTATTTGACCCTTCAATTCCCCACAAAAATCTGATTTCGCTTTACACAAACGAACTTGTTTAAGAGTACTTTCCTTGATCATTAACTTAAGATTTTCCTCAACTGTTGGTGGCTTGTTTGCCTGAGATCCCATCAATAGGAGTTTTCTCATGTGCGGCTAATCTTTGGCACATGAATCCCCTGTGCTGATGAAGTTACTTTGTCTGTGGAAAGTATATAATTAATGACTGAGTTGTGTAGGTTTTGAGGCTCATTGTTGAGGTTATAGGGTGATTTCTATATTTCTTCATGTTTCTGCTGTTGTTATTCTGGTTTTAGTGGTTATGTTAAGCAACACGAATTCTACGAATGATATGGGACAGAGTTGTTTTGTATATTCAGAGAGTTTATGAGATGTAGTTGTTTGGAAAGAACAAAAAAGCGAAAAGCTTGTTCATTAATTATAAACTGCTCTTAGTGTTTGTTGCTAAGTGGACGGAAGTTTAATTACAACCAAAGTAGTCTGTGAAAATTTGGGAATAACCTTTAAAAGTTCTTGCTCAGGAAGAGTGAGGACTAGTTGCTCTAGGCATAAGTATGTAATAAGTTGTGAAAGATAGTGAGGGAGGGCTAGTTGCCACAACAATTTTAAAAAAACATGTGCCATAAATTGTTGCTATCCAACTAACAATTGCTTCTTGTTCACTGGAATTGGCAAAATATTTCTGCCACAGTTTCCAGTTCTTTGTTGCTCATTAATTGAGCCCATTGTTTTTCTTTTGATATATGTAGTTGAATTTTTTTTGGTGATCTCATTGCAAGTTGGTGGTTGAGTTTGTTGATGGTGGCAGTTTGTGAACTCATCAAGTTATTACTTATTGTTTCATTGTTACTGATTTTATCGATGTTGGAAATTCTTTATTTACTGTAGGTTATTTGTAATAAGCTGAGAGCTTGTGTAGACTTTAGCTTCAGGGAGAATGTTGCAGCAGAAGAGGATATATGCTAGATGATCTTTTTCTTATGTAGTTAGTTCTTATTGTTGTAATTGATATCTCTATAAGCACTCACAAAATAATTTTTTGATTTAATAGGTAATATCAATCCTCATAATTCAATCTGTTCTTCAAGAGTGTCAAGATTTTCACTTATCTTTGATATTTAATAATGAGTTTGATTTCTCTCCAGTAGAAAATTTTGATGGAGTATTGTTGATTGAATTTCTGGATATTATCCTGATAATCCAAGAGTTTGGCTTATCCCTAGTGATTAATCCTTCAATTACAATTAACTTTTTTGCCATATTAGCAATATAAAGGACATAATAAAAGTCTTACATAGTTTAGAGGCTTCAATTACCAAAGAGGTTATATATTTGCTATAGAGTATGATAATATATCTTATCTACACTTTTTCCGTATGAGAATATTTCTTCGTCATAGGTATTGTTATAAGTATCCATGTAGCAATTTCTTCGATGGCAAGAGCAACCCATGGTAATATTTGACTTTCTTCTGTTATAGCATATAGAGCCAGTTGTGCCTTTTAGTTATCCATCTACCAATCCCATTATCACCTTTGTCTTTTGGGACCCATCTGTCCCTCATCTCTTTAGTCTGTCCTTCCAGCCGGTGTAAAATTGATCTTGCAAAAAAGTACTTAATATCTAATTTTTCTTCATAAAAAATTTGATTCTGTTCTATTTAACCTTTAATTCCCCAGAAAAATTCCATTTCGCAAGAAAAACTCAACCCTAGTAGAGAGTGACAAAAAATGGCACGTTTTAGAGTACTTTTGCAAGTTATCTACTTCAGGTTTAACTTCACTAGTGTTGGCCCCTTGTTTGCCCGAAGTCTCGTAATGAGAAGTTGACCAATGTGCTTGTTAGTTGTTGGTGCATGAAATCCTTCCATATGTCGCTAGGTCTGGCACATGAATCCCATGCTCAGGCACAGTTCATTTGCAGTTAATGTTTTCTACTTATTGAGTCAACTTGATGTCCTCAGTTTTTTCTGTTTTCTGAATAGGTTGTAAGTGCTTACACTGTAAAATCAAATTTTAACAAATTTTTTGTTTTTTAATTCAGTATCAATCATAATCTTGGAAGAAAAAAATTGTACTTATGTACACCAGTAAAAAAAACCAAGGATCAAAACCATCTAAAACCTTGAAAGACCCATAAGAACTCATTGATTATCTATCACTGGATAACTAATGAAGTTATACTAAATATATATTTATGCATTACTTTATTGATTATACAATAGGTATATATAGCTTTGGTTTTAAAAGTTCAACGCTCTGCGTGTAAGTATGTATATGTATTTTTTGACTTCTAAATTACTTCGTAATGTTTAAGTGTCTTGGAGTTTAAGATTGGGAGAGAGATACATTGTAGTTTTTAGTTGAATCAATGTCCACATGATGTTAATTAATCTATTAGTTGAATAAATGGTATCTATTGGTTGGATCAAACAGACAAGCTTGTTTTTAATGCTTCACTCTTCTTCTTTTCGAAGTATAGATGCAAAAGTTTTATTACGTTGAGCATGCATGTCTTATTTTATTACGTCGAGCAAAAATATTGGTGCAAAGTTTTATTACGTCGAGCATGTCTTATTTATCTGTATGAAAGATATAAAGCGATATAGAAAAAAAAAAATGTCTGCTTGATATAAAGATAGACTTTTCATTAATGTTTTTGGGCAACTAAATATAGTTTATTTATTTTATCGATTAATAAGCACCATACATATATATGATAGGCAAAGAAAAAAGACAATTAGATTACATATATAATATCATAAACTCCAGCAATCTCTAAGATCTGTTTGGCTGATCAGACAATGGCAGGTGGCCCTTGATCTTGATCCGGCTTCCCATCTCCATTATCCTTGTCCTTACCTTGGTATTCATCCTTTGTTTTCTCACCTGTGTGCATTGAAAATTTAAAGTAATAATAATTAGTTATCCATACAAACAGAAAATAACCACATAATATGTGTGTGGGTGTGTGTGTGTGTGTGTTTATATATTAACTAGCTCAGCAAAACGTACTTATTACAACTTACAGAAATTCTTCCGAAGTTGCTGGACAGTCCTTAACATCAATTCTAGTCGGGTAGCAACCTTTTCCATAATTAACAACAAAAACATATATAAATATTAGTCAAGGAGTTAGATATAACCAGTAGAAATCGAAACAGAAGTGGATCTATACATGTGTATATATATATCTCCGATATTTTATTAGTTTATATATACATATACCAGGTCGAGCCTCATGATAGTATTCTCGATTTCCCTCCGTCTTGATGCAGAATTAGCTTGACGTTGGATCCTGTCATTACCCTTAAAGGCAAAAATGAAAAACTGTAAGATGATTACTCCAATATGTCGATCTGATATAATACAGATATATAAGAGATGGAGAGAGAGAGAGAGAGAGAGAGATTTTCCACCTTCTGATGAGGGTTTGTGTCTTTTGGGGGTTGCCTGCTTACCATTGTTTGATATGTAGGTTGGTATATGGTGGAAGTTGTTTGGATAGTTTAGGGGGTGTATGTATGTGTATATATATAGGTGTGTTTGTATGCATGAACATGTTTAGAGTGTATCTAGGATACATCCATTATATCTGGCAAGTAATTTAATAGGGTGAAAGAAAAGGATTACAGGTAGATTTAGCAAAACAAGGTTTGAAGCTTATAGAAAGAAATAATTATTTTTGTGTATACATTTATAACTACTTTAATGCTATACCACATAAGGATAGATGCATTTATTAAAAAAGATATACTCTATATTTATCAAAATTTACCATATATGTAAGTAAAATTTTTTTTAAGTAAACATAACGTATTTTCTGAAATTAATTTTAAAAATACTTAGTTACTCATATTTATTTATATGTTCTAGAAAAATATTACCATATTTTCATTATTAATTTTGTGTTTTAAAAAATATAATATAAAGTTTATTTAATAATAAAACATTAAATTTAAATTATTATGAACATTTATTGATATGGTCAAAATTATAAGTAATTATAAGACTAATTTATTTTAATGTAAAAATGTTTATACATGTAATATGAATGTAAATAATTCTTTTGTCTTAAAAAAAAAAAGAAAAATAATTTTTTTCTTCTGACAGAAAAAAAAATTAAACTTCTTCTACCTACCAAAATCTTGAACTTGTTTGCTGCCAAAAACTCATTTCTCCCTTTGAATAGAAACTCATAATCATCTTCACATTATTACTGCATTTATGATCTGTTCTCTTGCGGGCTGCTTATTGGTAGGATTTGCTTCTTCTATGGTCTGCAGCCTTTCTCACTTGTCTCGAGTATTGTGTTTTTCTTTTTAATTTTTCTCTCTTTTCCATCTTTTACCTTTTTGATGTCCTTTTCTGAATTTAATTATTCATTTCTGAGGTAATTTTTTCCTGAGTAGTTCTTTGTTCCATAAAAGTTTGCGACTTTGTTTTATCATGTTGATTATGAAGCTGGTGATTAGGGTTGTTTATCATTTCGTTGTTATATTTTACTTGCTAATTCTGCTTATTGCTTCCCTAGATTTCAATTCTATCATGTCTTTTCCCTTAAGGATTTCTTTCCATTGTGGAGTATGCTTTCCTTTTCGTGAATTGTTCTGAGTTCTGACTAGTGGATGTAAATTGTGATTGAACTTAATTGGAAATTTGAGGAAATTCAGGCCACTACATCAGCAATTTGTTTAAAATGAAATTTTCAGTCATTGGCTTTTTTTTTTCATATGTAGAACCTAGAAATGTTCTTCAAATAGTAAACAATATAGTTGCATTCAAGTTTTTGCAATCAGATATCCTGACCTGTGATGATCTTAATTGGGGTTCAGTAACCACTACAGTTCTTCTATATATCCTAATTGCATGACTGATTGGAATAGAAAGAAATTCTGAATTAAATAATTGCATGCAGACGCATTTCCTTTCAATTGCGAGTAGTTAAGAACGTCATTTGGCTGATGGCCTGTTACTCCTTATTAAGAAGGATCACCGGTGTTCCTTTTAATATTTTTCTAAATTCTATCTTTGCTTATTTTTTAATGTTGATATCTTGGAATCCATGAATATCTCTGTTCCCATATTTATAACAACTTGGAATTATATATTCATTATAGGATAAGGGAATATTAATCGTGCTTTCTCCCTTATTATCAGATTCTTATGTAGTTAGTCTTCTACTCTTAGTTCTATATTCTGTCTATTTAGGAATACCTATCTACCAATTTCTTTGTTTTAAATGATAAGACTAATACATAGTCATATTTTACTTTGTTCTTTTATATGGTACCAAAGTATAGTGTGCTGTCTGGCCATCGACAATGAGAAGGAAGAAAGAAAAAACTATCTCATTATCAAATTTGTCTTTCGAAGCCCATATTCCTTCATTCCTTTCTTTTGAGGCAATCCTCCAAAACAAAAATTTGTTCTTGTAAAAAACATGGTTTAAAACCAAAAAGAGTTACTATTCTTCATAAAAGAAATTCCAGTACTTTTCTATTTTACCCTTCAATTCCCTGCAAAGATCTGATTTCGTTTTCCACAAACGGACCTGTTTAAGATTACTTTCCTTGATCATTAACTTAAGATTTTCCTCCACTGTTGGTGGCTTGTTTGCCTGAGGTCCTGTCAATGTAGTTAGTTCTATATGATCTTTTTCTTATGTAGTTAGTTCTTATTGTTGTAATTGGTATCTCTATAAGCACTCTCAAAGTAATTCTTCGATTTAATAGTAAAAGTAATATCAATCCTCATAATTCAATCTATTCTTCAAGAGTGTTAAGATTTTCACTTACCTTTGATATTTAATAATGAGTTTGACTTCTTTCCAGCAGAAAATTTTGATGGAGTATTGTTGATTGAATTTCTGGATGTTATCCTGATCTTTCAAGAGTTTGGATTATCCATAGTGATTAATCCTTCAATAAAAATTAATTTTTTTTGCCACATTAGCAATATAGATGACATAATAAAAGTCTTGCATAGTTTAGAGGCTTCAATTACCAAAGAGATTATGTATTTGGTATAGAATATGAGAATATTTCTTTACAGTTTTTCCATAGAGAATATTTCTTTGTTACAGGTATTGTTATAAGTATCCATGTAACAATTTTTCCGATGGCAAGAGCAACACATGGTAATATTTGACTTTCTTCTTTTATAGCATATAGAGCCAGGTGTGCTTTTTAGTTATCTACAACTAATAGGAATAAAAAAAAAAACGATCCCATGATCGTTTATCTTTTGGAACCCATCTATCCCTCATCTGTTTAGTCTTTTCTTCCTGCCAGTCGAAAATTGATCTTGCAAAATACAAGGTTGCAAAAAAGTAATGGTCCAATTTTTTTTCATAAAAATTTGGTTCTGTTTTATTTAACCTTTAATTCCCAGAATATTCCATTTCGCAAGAAAACCTCAACCCTAGTAGGGAGGGTGACAGAAAATGACATGCTTTAGAGTACTTTTGCTAGTCATCAACTTGAGGTTTAACTTCACTAATGCTGGCCCTTTGTTTGCCTGAGGTTTTGTAATGTGAAGTTGACCACTGTTGTTAGTTGGTGCATGAAATCCTTCCACGTCTCCCGGTCTGGCGCATGAATCCCATGCTCAGGGCATAGTTCATTTGCAGTTAATGTTTTCTAGTTATTGGATCAACTTGATGTCCTCAGTTTTTTTCTGTTTTCTGAGTAGGTCATAAAAGTATACCCTGTAAAATCAAACTTTAACAAAATAAAAAGACAAATTATAGGCCCATAACCATAGAACGCTGCCCTAGTTGAGATGCATAGGTTTATCCCACACACTATTGGGATGCCATCATTTCTAGCATAGAATCTCCTAGCGAAATGAGAAATTTCCTACCTACAAGTGCTGTTTGCTTTTGTTTGGCTTCAATTACCTTTATTATGTTTCAGACCTGCCCCTGAATTATTTAACCAACTAAAGTTGAGGTTCAGTTGGAATCCATCTAATCCAGTACGTTTTGACATTAAGATCCTTGTTTTTAATAGATAG
>NW_019013296.1:0-11525 GCF_000150535.2 Carica papaya | reverse complement strand
AAATTTGAGAAAATTACTTAAATTATGTATTTTGATTACTATTTTCTAATATTTTAATAAAATTTATCAGACTCAATTTATATATTCAGAATTTTTATTGGAATAACTCAGAACTTTAGTAACGGATTTTTTCCTTTCTATATAAGAGCTATTTCAATGGTCTTTCCAACTGTTTAAAAGAGCTTGCTTCGATTTATAATGACAGAATTGAGACTTATAGTAACGGTTCTTTTTTTTTTTTTTTTTCAAAAAAAAAAAATTACTACAGTTCAATTTTCTTATAACAATCTATTGTAAGCAACTTCAATATGTACATATATATATATATATATATGTATGTATATGTACATGTATATATGTAGGTAACGTATGATATGGTAGCTAGGAATTGAGTCAGTATCTATCAAAGTGTATGTTAACAAGACAGGAAACGACATACACATTTTGAAGTAGTAAGATGATTATAATTCCATGGATGCATGACGTGGTCTTTCCATTTACACCACGACACTGATGAGTAAAAAAAGCACATGATCAGCACTCGTGCTCTTTTTTCTTTTAATTACTTTACAGAATATATTACTGTTAATTTTCTTGTTATTAAATTTCCTTATGCTGACAATTTATGGTATGATTGATTTATTTTTTCTTGCCTTTAATTAATAAATGAAGCCAGAATTTGCTCGCTGGTTACACAGCCAATTACGTACATATGGAAATATATTTTTCAAGTTTTAGACTGATACAGGTATATGTATGGTTCTTTTTTTATTTATTTATTTATAATTAGGTAAATTATAATGGCCATTAAATACTAATTCGTTTTTGTACCGTTCAATTTTATTGGAATCTGTTGGTGTACTATTTTTTTTTTTTAATAATTTAAATAGAAAATTTTTAAAAACTGCTCAAATTATCATACTCTTCTTTATTGGAATTTAGATGGTCTTCATATCAATATTGCATAGTCGCTAATAAAAGGTAGGTGACTCAATTTATTGCTTAAAAATACCTACGTAATCGCCATGTGGCATGTAACATATAATAATTTCATTCTTATAAAATAATATTTGAATTATTATTATTTTTTTAAAAAAATTTCTTTACCTCAGCCACACCACACTCCATATCTACCTCTATTATATTATAAGTAATTGATTAAACTAATTTTTTTAAAAGCTTAAACTAATAAAAAATAATTTAATTAATTATTTATATTCTGATGCATTTAATCATCTAAATCCCCACTAGGCTAAAGTTTGAATCATGCATGGACTAACCAAATCTTAATGAGGATAGAAAACCAAAGTTCAAACACTATACCTCCACTACACTATATTAAGTAATTGATGAATCGATTCTTTAAAAAATTTAAATTAATACAGAATGACTCATTTAATTATTTATATTCTAATGCGTCTCATTATATACAAGCCCACTAATCAAATCTTTCGCGAAGTTATTTTTAATGAAGATAGGAGAAAACAAAAATTTGAACGTTAGATCTTTCGCTCTCATACATTATTAAATTAAGTAATTAATTTAATCGATCATATAAAAAGCTTAAGTTCATACGGAAAGGCTCAATTAATTATTTATATTGTAATACGCTTTTTCACACATATGCCCACTAATTTGAAAGCACAAATTATACAAAGACCTACTAAACCTTGTACAAAATTACTTTTCAATAAAAACAAGCTACTAGGATTTGGACACCAATCATCTAGCTTTGATACCATATTAAATAATTAATCAAACTAATTACTCCAAAAGTTTAAGTTAATAAATATGATCTAATTAATTATTTATATTCTAACATGTTCCCTCACATATAAATCTACGAGATTGAAAGTGTAAATCATATATAAGTCCATCAAACATTTTATATGTAATTAATTTTTAATAATGGGAGAACTAAGATTTGAACATGAAACCTTTTGCTTTGATATTACATTAAATAATTAATTGAACCAATTCTCCCAAAAGAAGTTAATAAGAACTCAATCAATTATTTATTTTTTAATACATTATATAATCTCCTCTCCTTCACCATCTCAATCTCATGCCTCATATTCTTCCTCCTCTTTTTCACCATCACTTCCCCCACACTCTATTTTAATGTCAAAGCTATAGAAACTACCACCACTGTTATGCTGGTCTTATTCTTCTTTGACAAAATAGTCAGCAACAAATTGGCTTCCTCATGGAGTGTGGCATCCTGATATCAAACAAGGCACCAATGTCTAAATGAGCAAACATAAAATAAATATTTACATTGCAGCAGAACTTACATCCCATATAAAATTTACAAAAGACTGTCTCTTGAGACAATCAGATTATCTACCTTTCAGAATACAAAATATAAAAAAACCTAATTACAAAAACTAGCCTCAAAGTTTAAAACAAAATACAAAGTTTGCTCTAAACTATTCTTCCATAAAGGAATCTAAATAGGGTTCTATGGGATTTTCCTCCAAATATGCATATGAAGGGGTTAGATTTGGGTGAGTTTCAACACTCAGTAAGATAAATAGAAATAATGTAACACAAATACATTCTAAAATCTTCATTAATGCATATTTAAAAAAAAACATAATTTTAAACTCAAATAACAAATCAATTCAAATGTAATAGTAAATTAATTAGTAGGTTTTGCAAGAGGGGGAAACTAAATTTCCGGTTTATTACGCTATTTGAAATCTTAGACAGAATTGACACCACCACCTATAGACTGGCACTACCTCTAGAACTATTCAGGGTCCATAATGTATTTCATGTGTCCATGCTACGTAAGTACAACCTGACCGCTCTCACATCTTGTCCACGAACCTCTTTCACTCAAGAGATTTGTCCTATGAGGAGGTACCGGTGGGTAGTGTGGACCAAAAGAGCAGAGTACTCTGCAACCGAAAAATTCCCTTTGTTAAGGTCCTATGGCAAAATCACATACAGAGAGAGGCCACATGAGAGCTAGAATCAGACTTCAGAGCCTAGTATCCCCAACTGTTTGATTGAGTGAGAGGAAGACAAATTTGAGAGACCAAATTTTTTTTAAGTGGGAGAAGTTGTAATATCCGGGTCTGGAATTTGATCCAGAATTAATTTTAAAGTTTTAAAAAATTGATAAATATATAAATTTTAAATTTGTAAATTTTATTTAATGTAAAATTAGGAAAAAAAATATGTTGATGATGAAATTGAAAATAATTTTGGAAAAAAATGGTGAAAATTTTGGGGTTGGAGGATATTTTTAAAAGAAAAATAAAAAATTGGTGGTCAAAATACAATTAAAAAAATTGCACCACATATAATCGTCCAGTCAGTAGCCCTGACGAAGCAAAGTGCGCCGCGTGGCAAGGCACACTGACTCGATGCAACGTGGGAGGCCACGCTGGCAATCTGCGTACCCGTGATCGGACGGTCCGGATGCGTTCCTGCGCACATGGATGGTCCGGATCCATTCCCTCCTCAGGTACGATCGGACGGTTGCGATTAAACGCAATGAACGGTCCATATTCGTTTTCTAATTAAATGCAATCGTATGGTAGAGATCAAATTGCGATGAACAGTTCAGATTCATTTTCTTTTTAAACGCGATGAACGACCCAAATTTAAGGATGATAGGTATAAATATTTCACTTCACACCGAATCCAAACCCTAGCCGTCAACCGTCTGCCAGAGAAGAAGAACCAGTCGCTGGAGCCACCTCTGACTGCTAAAAAAGGTAAAAAAATTTCTATTTGCTTGAAATTTTATTTTGAACACCTCCATAGCCAAATCAAAATAAAAGGAAGGGTGGATGAGCCAGAAACCACGGGTAAAGAAAGACCAGCAGTGCCGCCGCGGGAAAAACCAAAAATCGCCTTCGCTGAGCCCCTTTCCGTTTCCTGTTTTGTGCAATTTTTTCACTATTGTGTTCACCGTTCTGTTTTCTACAGGTTAACCAAAGAAAAATGTTCAGCCACCAAGGTGAGTCGGCAGAGTTGCCGCATCAGAAAATTTCACTGTCAGTAAGTTTTTATTTTTTATTTTTTTTTGCCAATCGAGGCTCTCTAATGTATTTTCTCTTAGGAATGGGTATAAAATCGGTCGAAACCGGCCAAAATTGGCCAAAAACGGCCAATCCAAAGCAAATCGTCATCGTGGGCAGTGGTGCCGTCGCTGGAATTTCGAAATTGGCTCGAAAAGTTTTTTAACACCAATTTTGAATTTTCTGGGGTATTTCTAGGTATGTGAAACGTGTTTTAATTTCTACATAAAAATTTAGGAAATTGGCGACCGCCAATAGGCGCAATAGAAAGTTCAATATTTCAGACACCGATTCGCGTAAAAATCCCTTACCTTATTCCCTATTATGGAATTGAAGTTTAATTATCAATAATACGGTATTTTGCGTAATTTAGAAAACTTCGAGAATTAATTATAGGTTACTAATGGAGCCATAACCGGTTATTTATTATTTTTATCTTGTTTAACGGATCGATTAATTTTACAGTTTTAAATGCATGATAATATACTAGAATTGGTAAAATGATTCAGTTGTGTTTCCTTGATCCATGTATTGTTTGTCTTCAATTGATTTATGGTTAAATTGTGAAATTGAAAATTAAATGTAAACAAAAAATTGATTGATTAAGTGAATGAATGAATGGTACCCTTACTAGATATCCTGAGAGATGGTGGATGGACCGGGTATATAAGGAACCCTACCATGAACGTCGCCTCATATTGGATAAGGTATCGAGGATTAGTATTTTTTGTGCTTATACCGGACGGGGTATGGGGATGACCTGTTTTACTCTCGTACCGGATGAGGTATTAAGGAATGATATTTTTAGCGCTCATACCAGACGGGGTATGGGGATGACCTGTTTTACTCTCGTACCGGATGAGATATTAAAGAATGATATTTTTAGCGCTCATACTGGACGGGGTATGGGGACGGCCGGTTAGTTGACAAGGTTGGATATTGGTTCACGTATAGCGGGACATCCCTATGGACCCCATGGATATCAGTAGGCAAATAAAAAGGAAAAGTTGTTATTCTTACTTATTTGAATATGAGATTATGATGTTGTTGAGTTATTGTCTCGATAGGTCAGTTTTGTAAATCTCGCAACAGTAAGTATGCAATAAATAATTTTACTTATGTTAAATGAATTTACTTAAATTAATAGCTCCATTAGTTGTGATATTCTTACAAGGCTAGTGTAGCTCACCCATTCCTTAACTATTTCAAATCAAGAGGATCAAAACCTAGATCCTGATCAACAAGAGGGTTGTGACTAGTTCACCACCCGGACTCCTTCAAAAGCCAGTAAATGTCGTCTTAAGATGCTCAGTTGTTTACTTTTCATTTATTTTTTTAATTTTCATTTATTCTTTTAGAAAGGACATTTTCATAACCCTATTGGACATTTTAAATAAGATGTAAGGAATGTAAACCCTAAACTCTATTGTTTTGCTTCTGCATTCAATTCATGTCTTTATCTCCTTTTCAGTTCCGGACAGTTACATCTAGCCATCCATTTGCATATATGATGTCACAACTGTTGATGCTTTAGATGGTCGACCATGGCTGGGCAAGGGAGGCCAAGCTCTTGATAGTTGGCTGATCAACTGATCCACCCACTAGGTGGCTTGGGCACAGCCACAATATGAGGTTTGGGTGGTTTATTTCAGAGGGCAATTCAGTTTGTCATTAAGTGGGCTGATCAATCTCGCGAATATGCTGCTCGCGGGCACAACTCACCCACGGGTTGGAGAAGTTCCTTCTCCCATCTGTGATAACTCTTTATTTCCTTTTCCATTGATTATTTAAGATTAATTTTATTTAAATACACATTAATTTAAAACAATAAAATTGAAATAAAGGAAAACATCAATTTCTAAGAATACCTCATTCATAAATTTTGTGTTCATACAAGAGTACAATGTTAGGGGTTACATTTCTCACTCTTTAAAATAAAATTTATCCTCAAATTTTGCTATTCTATCCCAATAACCCGGAGTATAAATCTCTAATAACGCTCTTAACCTCCCAAGTAGCTTCTTGAGGAAAATGATGTCGCCACAATACTTTGACCATCAGAATCTTTTGCGATCGTAATACTCTTTCCTATTTGTCAAGGATACAAACTGGGTATTTCTCATATGATAAATCAGGCTGCAATACTAAGGACTCATAAGATATGACATGAGCAGAATCACGATGATATTTTCAGAGTATAGACACATGAAAAATGTTATGAATACATGGAAAGCTGAGGTGGAAGGGCTAGGTAGTAAACAATATTGCTAACCCATTCCAAAATTTGAAAAGGTCCAATGAATATGGGCTTAGTTTCTCATGTCTTCCAAACCTCATAATTCCCTTGATTGGAGAAATCTTGAGGAATACATGATCCCCCACTGTAAACTCATAGTTTTTCCTCCTGTTATCAGCATAACTCTTTTATCAACTCTGAGCTGTAAGAAGATTCTGTCAGATGATCAAAATCTTATCAATGGTTTCCTGAAATAGGTTGGGTCTTTACAGATGTCTCTTCCCAACTTCATCCTAATAGAAAGGAGAACAACATGGTCTGACATACAACACCTCAAAAGAAATCATCCAAATGTTAGAATGATAATTATTGTTATATACAAACTCTACCAAATGCAAATACCTATCCCAATTACCTCTAAAATCTATATTATAGTCTCTCAACATGTCCTCAAGTATCTGTATAGTTTTCTTAGATTATCCGTCAGTCTGAGAGTAAAAGGAAGTATTAAAAGAAAGACAAGAGCCGAGAGCATTCTAGAAACAATACAAGAATCTGGAGGTAAAACAAGAGTCTTAGTCAGAAACAATAGATGTTGGGATACTGTGAAGACGGATGATCTCTCGAATATACAAATATGCTAATCTATAAAGTGGATTAATTATCTTCATAGCCAAGAAGTGTGTAGACTTGGTCAACCTGTTGATAGTCACCCATATAGCATTATGAGCAAATTTAGTATGGGGTAACCTAATGATGAAGTCCATGGTCACGTGCTCCCACTTACACTCAAGAATAAGGAGAGGCTGAAGCAACCCACTAAAATGCTGGTGCTCAACCTTGACCAGTTGACAGATAAGACATATGGAGATAAAAGTCCATGATATCCTCTTCATCCCTGGCCACCAAAAATGAAATTTCAAATCATGATACATTTTGGTCCTACCAAGATGAATAGATAATCGAGAGGGATGTGCTTCCCTCAATATATCTTGTCTTAACTCTGAATCTTCTAGTACTCATAGACAATTTCTGAATCATATGATATCATCATCAAAATCCCTAAAGTCGATCTTAACTCTAAGAGAGATCTTTTCTCTTATTTCAGAACCTAGGGATCTCTGGATTGAGACTCCCTAATTTTCTCTATGAGGTAAGGTCGACATTGTAACTGAACAAGGTAGGTAAATATAACTCAGACACTATCAACAGAGTAATAAAACTTGAGCTCTTCCTACTGAGGGCATCAGCTATGACATTACCCTTTTTAAGATGATAGAAAATTGTGCATTCATAGTCCTTCAATAGATCTAGCCAACATCTTTGTCTCATGTTCAATTCATTCTAAATCAAGAGATACTTCAAGCTCTTGTGATCGGTAAATATATCAAAAGTTTCACCATAAAGATAATGTGGTCAGATATTTAAGGCAAAAATAATGGCCATAAGCTCAAGGTCATGCATAGGTTAATTAAGCTCATGAGTTTTTAATTGCCTAAAGTTATAAGCAATTAGTATACCATGTTGCATAAGTACACAACCTAAGCCCAGTCGCGATGCGTCACAATAAATTGTGAAAAAATAGGAGTTGTGGCCAAACGATGCTTCAACTCTAAGAAGCTTTCTTTACAATCAAAGTTCTAAATGAACTTGGAATCTTTCTGGGTCAATCGAGTGAGTGGAGCAACTATTTTTGAGAATCCCTCGGTAAAACATTAATAATAACCAGCAAGACCCAAAAAACTCCGAACTTCTAGCACTGTGGTTGGTTATTTCCAACCCAAAATTGCCTTGATCTTGGAGGGGTCAACAAAAATACCCTCACCAAATACAATATGCCCAAAAAAGGAAACACTGTCCAGCCTTAACTCGTATTTGCTAAATTTGGCATATAACTTGTTTTACTGTAGTGTTTCTAATACATGTGTTAGATGTATAGAATGATCAGCCAGGTTCTGTGAGTAGACAAATATGTCATCAATGAAATCTATCACATTCTTATATAATACTAGCTTGAATACCCAATTAATAAATCAATGGAGAATTCAATTTCTCTTTCTAGGGGCATGCTTAATAATTCCTCAGGGAAAATATCTAGAAAGTCCCTCACAATAGGGATATTGTGAACCCCTATGTTAGAATTCATTTTTCTTAATTTAGAAAAAAAAAAGAATTAGGAAAGAAAAATTTACATTTTCTTTTCAAATTAAAAAAAATCTCTATTGAAACCAGAACATTATAAAACAAAATGAAAACATACTTATTTTATCACTTATGTATTTTAGATTCAGTAAATAAGGTTCACTATTGAGAGGGTGGAATACAATATTTTTATTGAAGCAATCAAGGGAAGTATGGTAAACAGCTAACCAATCCATACACAATATTACATCAAAACCTTGAAAATCCATGAGTAAAAAGTCTACCACTAAGTCCCTACCGGCAGCCCTAACTTTACAGGACTTGTAAACCAAATTAAAAATGAGTAAGTTCCTAGTAGGAGTTTATAAAACTAATGTTTTACCTAGGAATACAGGCTTAATAATTAATTTCTTAGCAAAATGAACTGAAACAAAAGAATCCATAACACCTGAATCAATCAAGGCACATGCAAAAGAGTCAAAAATAGAAAATGTACCTTCTATGACCGCAGGAGTACCCTCAGCATTAGGCTCAGCCAACTAGTACACACGGTCTCTGTTGACATACTTACGGGTCTCACATGGAAAGTCTTTCACATAGTGTCTAGCCATCCCACAATTATAACAGACATTGGTGTCCTTATAAGAGGGCTGGTTGCCATGGTTACTTCCATAACTCTTATAAACAGGACCAGAAGGAGGAACCATACTTGATGATGGCGGGGCAATAGTAAGAATAACTCTAGGTCGCTTATCAACTAGACCCTGAACTGGTTGTTTCCTTTTAAAAGGATTAGGAACCCTAGAACCATTGGCTTGCTTAAACTTGACAACAAGTAATTCTTTTACTATCTATGCATGATCCAATACCTCTGTATAGGTAATTGGGATGAACATGGCCACACGATCATATATATCAGCCCTTAGGCCCTTTAGAAAATATCGGGCCCTTTTGGCCTATGTGGAAACCAATTATGGTGCAAATCTAGAAAGCTAAACTTAGCGGCATACACACTAACTGACATATTGCCCTACTTAAGCTCTTGGAACTCATCTTATTTTTTCTCTCAAACCCAAATCGAAATTTTTGTTTTTGGAAAAAAGCATATAAGAATCTATTTTAGGTAATAAGAGTGGGTAAAGTATATCTCTTGAGACGCCATCAGTGTTCGACCCCACCAACAAGAACAAAGGTAACAAGAGGAACCTTCTACTCATCGGTCAACTCCAAGATATAAATTTGTCTCTATCTACATAAGTCATTTCCCTGCCAACATAGGATCATGATGACCACTAAATTCTAGTAGATTGAGCTTTCGGAACTCAGAAATATTACTGGCAGTGCTCTTATTTTGTGCAGCCTGTTTATAACAGGTCGTTGACGATCCATGTTTTATTGTAGATGTACTTGTTGATCCACAACATGGGCCAAACCTTGAATAGCCCTAAGTACCTCAGAAAAATCTGCCCTGGTGGGGGCATCAGTAGGTGGCTTACCCCATGGAATATTTACAACACAAGGAAAAGAGAGCTTAGAAGCAATTAGATTACTTATAATGAATTTAAGGTTTCATATTATCTAATAAGAGAATACCCTATTATAAGGAAACCTAACCCAAGCTTCAATTGTATGGATGTCCCTAAAATATGCTCTGATACCACTCGTGACGTCCTAATGCCAAACAAAACACCAATATCCAAATGAGCAAACATAAAACAAATATTCATATTGCAATAGAATTATATATCCCATACAAAATTTGTAAAAGACTTTATCCTGAGGCAATCAGGTTATCTACCTTTTAGAATACAAAATATTAAATAACCTAATTACAAAAACTAGCCTCAAAGTTTAAAACAAAATATAGAGTTTTATCTAAATTATTCTTCCAGAAAGGAATCTAATCAGGGTTTTTCAGAGTTTGCCTTCAAATCTGTATCTGAGCGAGGTTGGATTTGGGTGAGTTCCAATACTTAGTAAGATAAATAGGAATAATGCAACACATATACGTTTCAAAACGTTCATTAATGCATTTTTAGATAATTTTCAAACTCAAATAAAAAATGAATTCAAATGTCATAACCAATTTAGTTAACCAATATTCATATTTATATTCCAAATCAAATGTTCATTTCATATAAATTGTCACGAGGACACTCAATTCCGTATTCAATTGTTTTACACAACTCACACATAGAGGACGAGATTCATCTTCTGACATAGTTTTAATATCAATTTATTATCTTAATTTAGTTACACTGATTATAAATGTATGTGCGCAGCTGCTTACACCTATTTGCAATAAAGGCACATGGGATACCAACTAGTCATGGGTGGGTGCACAAATAGTTACAAACATATAATCACAAACATCAAATATAAATATAATTCTCTCAAGTCTCTTCAGTTGCTATTGTGCATACCCTTAAGCCCCAGAGCATGAATATCAAATCATTCAGAGTCCCAAAACCAACATTCTAATCTTGTAACTTCGAAATAAATAATCAAAACTAAATACCCCTTAAAGGAAATATGGTGAATCAAATTTAACTATACTTTGTATTTATTAAATCTTGACTCTTAAAAGTTATTTTATTTTATTGGTTAAATTTAAGTTATTTTCTAAATGTTAATTCTCCTTTTGTTATAATTATTTATAGATTTTAAATTTATTTGTTATGAGTTTTTAATTTATAAAATTGTTCTTAAAATTTTAAGATTTTATTATTTTTATTAGATTTGTTCTTTTAATTTAACCACATCATTATTTGTTATACTAAAATTTCAATTTATACTAATATTTCAAACAAAATTTACTTAGTTTACCAAATTAGAATTTTTTTTTTTTTTACCTTGAGCCCGAGGGAATTCACCCTCCTACTCGCACCCACAGTACGGGGAACACATCCGTGAAGATCCCTCGGCATCCGTAAAAGCCTTATAGGTCAACACAGTCCACAAGGCTTACTACAATGTACAGCTAGCTGTGGAACAGATGCTCAACTGCAGTGGCACTCCTTCACACAGACACTGTACACATACGCACCCAAGCACGCATGCCAGTGCCATGAACATGCCCATACAACACTCTCAGCACTAGTAAGTGCTTGGCA
>NW_019013292.1:3309-14789 GCF_000150535.2 Carica papaya | reverse complement strand
GACTGATTTTGGGTTTGTTTGGGACATTTATAGGTACTATTAATGCGTTTTAATTTCTGAAAAAAAATTCAGGGAACTCAGGAATCGCCCGTAGGCACAGTCGAACAGCTTAGCTTTTTGGGTATCAAATCGAGTAAGGATCCCTCACCCTATTCTCTATCATAGAATTGAAGTCTAAATAAATAATAATACGAGATTTCATGTGAATTTAGGAAATATGCATAATTAATTACGGATTGCTATGGAGTAAGAACTGAGAATTATCTACTGTTGTTTGTTAATTATTTTTACAGTTTATATGCATGATGGTATCTTATTAATTGATTTTATGGATTTAAATACATGTATGGTTTATTCTATGTGTTTACTGCTAAATTGCAAAAAACAAAGGTTAAACGGTAAAAATTATGTGATGAAATGAGTAGATGAAACGGCAGTCTTACTGGATATCCTAGGAGATGGTGGACGGATCGGGTACATAAGAAACTCTATCGTGAATGTTGTCTCATATCGGATAGGATAGGAGGACTTGATAATTTTGTGCTCATACCAGAAGGGGTGTGGGGACGGCCCGCTTCACCTTCATACCGGACGGGGTATTGAAGTTTGGTAAATTGGTGCTCATACCAGACGGGGTATGGGGACGACCCATAATTGAGAATGTTAAATGAAAAGGTTTACGTGTAGCGGAGACATCCATATGAACCCCCATGAATACCAGGCTGGTAAAAAGAGTGTCAATTATTGTTTGATTTATTGATGGTGGATATAGATTTATAATATATGCTATGATTACTGATTATATATGGAATCATGATCTATATAATATTATTGTCTGTATAGATTGTTTTTATGAATCCCACTACAGTAAGTGAATGGTAAATGATTTTATTTTTAATAAATGTATTGGTTTAAATTTAGTGCTCCATTAGTGTTTTTGATTTTCTATCAATCTTTATTTCTGTGTCGGTGACAAAGTGTGATGTCCTTACTGGGTTACTGTAGCTCATCCTTTATTTAACCATTTCAGATCAAGAGGACCAGGTTCCAGAGCCCGATCCGCAAGAGAATTACGAGTAGATGCTAGATTTCTTTATTTTCTGTTTATTTCCTTATTCTTGTGTTTCTTTCAAAAGGGTGAATTCTGTAACACTATTTGGTACTTTAAGTTATTTGTGTAAGGAATGTAAATTCTAAACATTTATTACGATTCTGCACTTTAATTATCTTTTATTTCCTTTGGATATTTCCGGGGTCGTTATATCTACTCACAAGAACACAATAGAGTTTGTAAAAAACACTAAAATAACCATTCAAAATCAACAATTAATGTTACAAATTCAGCAAGTGTCGATCAAGAACCTAGAAATCTATATGGGGCAATTCACAAGCATGATCAATAGGAGAGCTCCAGATACCTTGCCCATGTAACACCGAGACAAATCCAAAAGAACATGTTATGATAATCACCTTGAGAAGTGGGAAGTAGTTAGCAAATGCAAGAATGGATAAAGGAACCAAAGAGAAAAAGGTTGAAAATGAGAAGGTGGAGTAAGAAGAGGAGAAGAAGCAAGTTGTGCTCAAGCCCTATGTGCCACCCGTTCCATTTCCACATTGCCTAAAAAACATAATGAATATAAGAATTTTCTTAAATTTCTTGATATATTTAAAAACTTAACATTAGTATTCCTTTTGCATAAACTCTTATATTTAAAAACTTCATCTTAATATTTATTTTGCAGATGCTCTAACTCAAATGCCAAAGTATGTGAAGCTTCTTAAGGAGATTCTAGCAAAAAAGAAGGGTTTGGAAGATCATCAAATAGTTACATTCACCAAGGAGTGCAGTGCCATCATTTAAAATAAGCTACCGTGTAAAGTGAAAGATCCAGTGAATTTCACTATACCATGCAATATTAGCAATTCTTATTTTAAAAATGCTCTTTGTGATCATGGTACTAGTATTAACTTAATGTCTTATTTTGTATTTAAAAAGCTGATAGATAAGTTGATAGGGAATTAGTGAGGTGAAGACCACAACAATATCATTGCAACTAGCAAATAGATAAGTAAGATACCTATTAGGAATACTAGAGGATATGCTAGTAAAGGTGGAGAACTTCATATTCCCTATCAACTTTGTAGTTCTAGACATAGAAGTTGATAGAGAAGTTCTATTCATACTTGGGAGACCCTTCCTCGTAACAGATAGAACATTAATCGATGTGCAGGATGGTAAGTTAACATTATGAGTTGGGGACGAATAGGTAACTTTCAACATTTTTCATGCCTCAAAATTTCTTTTGGACACTAGAGGATGCTTTAATATTGATATAATTGATGACTATATATCCAAAAGGCTCACCAAAATAGAAAAAGACCTTAATGTTAACGAAGCAACCAAATCTAATGAAGAGAATGATCAAGAAGAACTAAAAAAGGGTATGCATATTTGGAAAGAAATTTCGAGACATCAAGATCTACCCTAGCTCCACTTAAGCCATTTGTTACAAAGTCGAGGTAACGATTATAAATAAATCATTGATTGGAAGGCAACCCAATATAGATGGTATTAAATAGATAAGTACAATTTTTTTATTTTTATTTTTTCTATTTATTTTGTTTATTTGATATAGTAGATTTTTTTATTCATTTATTTTAATTTTATTTATTTATTAATTTATTTTTCTTTACGCCTCTCATTCTTACTTTATAATGGTTTCATTAACGTTGTGGATTCTTAATTGAGATCTAGCTAATATGTTTTTCGATGTTGATGATATTTGTTTTGGATTAGAACAGCTCTCAGGGCAAAATTCTAATGATCACTTTTAGAGCAGGCTACATGGGCGTCATGCAAGGGGAGTATTTCATTTCTTCATTTTTTTGTTTTATCCTCTTATGATAAGGTGTTCATACACAGTAAGGAAACTGTTTGAAATAAGTTTAGAGGTATTGGGTCTTTAGAATTTAAATTGCCATTTTTTAAGTTTATCTTTTCTCTTTTTTATACACTAAAGGGCTAAGCTTTTCACCATAAATAGTCAATGTAGCATGGTGGAATTGAGATTTTATCCTGACTAAAATTGTGGTTATTTTGAAAAGAAAAATAGGATATGCTTGCAAATAATAGTTAGATTAATTAGTGATTATTTTTCTTATCTTAATTGATGTAAGAACAATTACATATGAACCTAATCTAGGACATTACACTTGTGACATAGAAAATGTGAGTTTGATTTTACCTTTAAGCTAGTCCTAAACTAAAGTTTAAGTGAATAAGATAAATTAAATAACACGTGATGGGTGAGATGAAGTGTAAAACACACTCACTCGAAAAAATAATATTGATAATAATAAAAATAAAATATCTATTAGACAAAACAAAATTATGATTTATAGGGCATTAAGAGGACGGTGTCCATGTATAAAAGAAGGTATGCAACAAAATATCTATTAGACTGTATATACAGAATGAAGGGTGACAGGTTTGAAACAATAAATCTCTTATCCTATAAAAAGAGGAAGAGAAGCCATCAAAGTCCCTTCTATTCCTCATGCCAAATGACCAAGTAATTCTAGCCATTCCAAACCTCTAAAAATACTTGACCCAAGCCTTTCTACTGACTCTAGTACACCTTTATTTATTTTCCACCATTAAACCTTTCACCTACCTCCTAGATTTTGTTTTTTTCTTAGCCACATCTTGGAGCTACTAGATTATTTGCCGAACAAAAATTCAACCTTGAAAGGAATAAACTAAAAGAAGTTTAAAGGAAAAACTAGAAAGCTTCTCTGAACCAAGCCAAAAGGGATATATGTAGATAAAAATGGAAATAATTATAAAGATAAAGTGAGATTTGACTCTTCAAAGGGAGTAATGACAGATCTTTCAAATTCCTGTGAACACCCATGATAGGCCCCAAAATATCTACAACAAGGATGATTGTGGGTTGCTCAAACAGACATGCCAACACAACTGAAGTCTCAGTCGCAAACAGTGACACAATAGAAGACATGGGCACAGGAAAATTAGTCCACCCTACCTCAACTCCACTAGCATTTGATTTTACTGCATCTTTCTTCTTATCTGTACCTTAGAATTATGAAATTACCATTGAATTTGTATTTATTTAAGGACACCTAATTTCATAAATAACATAGCTCAGAATTTACAGAAACTTTTGATATTTTTCTCACCACAAAGTAGAAAAATTCTTTGCCTTTTTGTGTAGCTCTGATTGGGACCTATCATTGGTATCAGAGCCAGATTATCAAAATGTCCTCCAACAAAGAATGCATTAAGAATCTCGAAATTAGTCTCAGCACTCTACAAGACCATGTTAGTCAAATGGTGTGACATCCCAAATGCTAATTAAGGCATGTGGGTGTCAGATACAAAAATAGAATTATGAATGCATTATAAAAATTATATGCAGTAGAGCAAATTAATACAAATCCCTTACAAATATATGAGTTCCAATTACATATATAAAACTGAGGCCAGAAGTGGCTGCAAAATACAAAGTCAAAATACGAAAGAAGGCCACGTCTTTCATTGAGCTATTGGACTCATTAGAGTGCAGAAACGATCATGCACTCAAGTTTTGCGGATCCACGGGATCCTCATAAACTTCAATGGGTAGGTCATCTGGTGGTTCCTCATTTTCTTCCTCATCTGGGGGGGCATGGAAAGAGTAAGTCCCATATGCTCAGTAAGAAAAACAGTATTTAAATAACATCATAAGGTTTTAAAGGTGAATTATTCGAACATACATACTTATCATTTGGTTACTTCGTAGACCTATCTTACCTTATGAGAATAATTTATTTATTAGAGAAAATATCAAGTTAATATAATCAAAACAAACACACATCATACTAGAAAATAGAGAAAATTAAATAAATCATGAAGTACTCAGATTTTTGTGTCATGCTTGTGAAGTCATTACAATTTCCATCTTTGAAGGCAGATAAAGATTTTTGACCACCCATGTGGAATGACCAGATCAGATACAGATAATGGCAATTTGTTCAGGCACATTTTCAGCTTGCCAAACCATGGTACAATCTACGACCACAGCCATACCAACCATATTGGTCATATCAGATATTTTATAGTCATGATAGTACTTCGCCAAAGGTGACCCCTAATAGATATTTGCATTACCACTCTTGTCAGAGGGTACGACCTCATCCACACGGAGTAATCCTCTTACGTTTTTCCAGACTAGATGGGGGAGGGAGAAATAGATAACCCCATTGTTAGGGGAATATATACCCCTCAGAGATAAAAGAAACCTAACGAGACACCTAATGAAGTATGCGTGTCAATACAGATACATACTCAGACCATTCATGCTTTATTCAACATTTCACTTTTTTTTGTTTCTTTTATTTTCTAGGTAACCTTATCAGTTTCATATTATTTTAATTACATACAAATCATCAAGTGTTTATAAATCACATAGCATGCTTGACATTAAGAAAAATTCAACTTATTAAACCTATAAACACAAAAGCTTGCAAAATAGGCAAAATTACAAATCATCAATTTAATCTTTTTTTTTGTCTAAAAATACCCCTTAAGACGTTTAAAGAAATACAAGATTCCTTACCGAAACCTTGATAATTTCTTCTATACCGTTCTGCTTTTCTTCATTTCCTTCTCACTCTAGATCACTTTCTCTCTCTTTAATACTTGAAAGGTGGAAGAATGGAAGTGTGGGGAAAATGGAAAGAAAAGGTTCCTATTTATAGAAATTGAGAACTGTTGGATTTGCACCAAGTGGTGAAATCTGGTGAAGAGAGAGAGAAAAAGATACTTGTCACGTAAAATGGAGGAAGAAGATTCCTCCATTAGAGGTGACAGTGTGATGCCTAAGATGGGCGATGGCACATTGCACGAGGTGGTAGTGGCCTCCCCATTCGGCACGCTGCAAGCGTACGGCCCACCCTACCATGGGCACAGGGCTTTGGCACGTTGGGCACGGCACACGAAAGCCTAATGCATACAAGCCTCAGGTGCACAGGGGCCTTTTCGTGCAGGCCTGCTGCGTGGACGGTGCGCGCATAGTGTATGGTGCCTATCCACGCACGAGGTGATGTGTAAATGGCCCGCCTGCACACGATAAGATGCACGTAGGGTTGACCCCGCATCGTGCGCACGTATCGCGCTAGTTTTGCGCCCGTGCGGGCGCAAAGCGCACGGGCAACCCCTTTCCCGCCGGATTTTCTCCTGTTTTTCATTTTCCAAAAATTAATTTTTTAAAAAAATAATAAAATAAAATAAACAAAATTAGCTTTAATTAAATAAAATTAAATAAAATCAAAATAAATAAAAATCGGCACAATTCACGAATTATGATAATAATTTACAGAGTAAATTAAATGCGTTCAAGGTGGCCTAAAGGCCCGAATAAATAGGGGTTTTCAAATAAATTAAGCACAGTGATGGGGGGGTATTACAAATGAAACTTAGCATGGCCGAAAAGCTCCGCATGATTGAGGAAACTCTCCAGCAGTTGAAGCAGTCGTATCCCTGCAAGAAAGCTTCAGCAATAACCAGTTGAGTTGCTAGTTTTCGATGCGAACGGTCCACGATGACAGACCCGATAAAGATGAATAAAGGCTGCTATTATAGTCCAAAGTGACCCAACTAGAGTTTGCATCCTTCGCTAGTGGGGATCGCATCGAATGGCTTAACGATGCTAACCAATTTTTTGATTTCCAGGCGATGGCTCCACCAGCATCGAGTCGCCCTAGCCTCCTTCCACCTTGAAGGACAAGCCAATTGCTAGTGGCAGTGGCTGAGCAAGACCTTCCATGAAGAGGGCCACAGGATAAGTTGGGCCGTATTTAAAGAGGAACTACAGGCTAGGTTTGGGCTAACTAAGTACGAAGACTTCGACAAAACCCTATCTCCCATCAAGCAGACCAGCCCATTACATGATTATCAAAGGGACTTTGAGCACTTGGGCAACCAAGTCCATAAGTGGATTCAAAAGGCACTAATGGAGGCCTTAATTGGCAAGCTCGAGTTTGAACTCACTGACAGGATCCGTATGTTTAGGGCAAAGACACTGTAGGAAACCATTGATCTGGCCCGCATGTGAGAGGAGTAGTTGGGCCATCAAAATAGGTTGAACTGGTGGGGCAGACTTAACCTAACCAACAACCATCCTCCTTACCCGGTTAACCTTCGTGAGCCCTAGCAGTGATAGCCATCGCTCCCAAGCATTTATCCTGGGAAGAATCACAGTGCTGGCGAGTACAAGGTTTGTGCTTCAACTATGACGAAAAATTTTTAGTCAGTTATAAATGTCACCAACCCCAATTATTTTTTTTGGAAGGCGACAGAGAAGAAAAAGACATCGAGCGCAAGGCTCCTAGATAAATGGAAAACCAAAAAGCATGGTTACCAAAAGAACTGCAAAATTGATTCATCAACTTGAACCTTGAGGACAAGGTCTTTTTCTAGCGGGGAGTGATGATAGGCCTCAAAATATCGGCAGCAAGAATGATCGTGGGTTACTTAAATAGACTTATTAGCCTAGTTAAAGACCCGGTCGTAAATAGTGGCACAACACAACATAAGACATGGGCATCGAGAAATCACTCCATGCTGCCTTAACTCCACTAGCATTTGATTTTACTGCATCTTTCTTCTTATCTATACCTTAGGATTAGGAAATTACCGTTGAATCTGTGTGTATTTAAGAAAACCTAATGTCATCAATAAAGCAACTCAGAATTTACATAAACTTTTGGTATCTTGCTCACCACAAAGTAGAAAAGTTCTTGCCTTTTAGTGCAGCTCTGACTGGGACCTATTTCAAAATGTATTGTCCTCGTTGTCTATAATCCAGAAATATTAATTTTATAAACAGAGGGTACAGAGAAGGACATAATTTTAGAAGCCAATAAAGCAAAGGTTAGATTTGGGGGTAAGGGGTTTAGGGTGACTTTGAACAAGTTTAATAGTTCATGTACATAACACTATTTTTTCTCTACCATAAGGATTGACAAGTGTTAAAGGTAATATAGAGTATAGGGTAAGTAGAGAGATAAAACACACCGCATTTTCTAGAAGAGACGTTGTCACAGCTTTTTCTATATCTGATACAGCCAAAAGCTTATTAGGAGGAGGCTTTTCATTAAACACATCCCTTCCTTTTGTTGTATCTTCGGGTTCTTCTAGTTCTCTCTGACTACATGAAGTAATAGTACAAAATTAAACAAATTCATTTACCAAGAAACAATGTCAAAAATTTAAAAGGCAAGAGGCATCTTAATCAATGTGTAAACATGTATTACATGAAACAACTTAACTACTACACTTAAGAAACATCCTCGATCAACAATTTGATAATGTTACACTCCTATTTTGCAATTTGGAAGAAACAGTGACTTCGCAGAATGATTTCCACTAAAATTTAAAGATCAATAAGGACACTCACAAGAACTACCCAAACCAAGCAATACACTTATTGGTGATAGCATTCAAGCGCTATCTTACATGAATAATAGATCCTATGCTTCTTGAAGGCACAACATAGGAGAGTGGGAATTGTTAAAGGCTCTTGGCTTTCATTAGCATTTGTTGCTTCATAAGGAATTTTTTTCAACTTTCTTACTACTTCGATCGCCTTGATATAAGGCAATTCTCCAAAATTTATTGTTGCTCTCTACCTTCCCAAAAATTCGGGCAACTTTGTTGATGTGTAAATTTAGTACCTATAAAAAATAAGAACTGGAAAAGACAAAGAGTAAAGAAATCAAGAACAAGATTAAAAGAGAAAAATAGACACAAGTTCAGGTGATCAAAGTAATAAGAAAGCTAGAAAAATTCTTTTTGCAGCAGTATATGTTAACGAAAGCAAAGAGCCTTTAACAGATCCCACTCTCCTATGTCGCGCCTTCAAGAAGCATAGGATCTATTTATTCAGGTACAAGACAACTTGAATGCCATCGCCAATTGCTTGGTCTGGGTAGTTCTTATGAGTGTCTTTGTTGATCTTTAAATGTTAGTGGAAATCATGATGCAAAGTTACTTTTTTGTCCAAATTACAACATAGGCATGTAACATTATCAGAATGCTGATCGAGGATGTTTTTTAAATGTGGTAGTTAAGTTGTTTCATGTAATACATGTTTACACATTGATTGATATGCCTCTTGCCTTTGAAATTATAGACATTATTTCTTGGTAAATGAATTTGTTTAACTTTGTACTGTTATTTTATATAGTCCAAGAGAACCAGAAGAACCCGAAGATACAACTAAAGAACAGATGTGTTTAATGAAAAGCCTCCTCCTGATAAACTTTTGCTTGTATCAGATATAAGAATAGCTATGACAACATCTCTTCCAAAAAATGTGGCATGTTTTATCTCTCTACTTACCCTACACTCTATATTACGTTTAACACTTACCAATCCTTGTGGTAAAGAAAACATAGTATTATGTACATAGAGAAAACATAGTATTAAACTTTCTCAAAGGCCCCCTAAACCCCCTACCCCCTAATATCACCTTTGCTTTATTGGCTTCCAAAAATTCTATCCTTATTTGTACACTTAGTTTATCAAATTAATATTTTTGGATTACAGACAATGAGGAAAATCCATTTTGAAATCGGGTGTTCACAAGAATTTTAAAGATCTGTCATTCCTCCCTTTGAAGAGTCAAGTCTCACTTTATATTTGTAATTATTTTCATTTTTATCTACATATATCCTCTTTTGGCATGGTTCAGAGAAGCTTTCTAGTTCTTTTCTTTAAATTTTTTTTAGTCTATTCCTTTCCAAGGTTGAATTTTTGTTAGTCAAATAATCTAGTAGTTCCAAGATGTGGCTGAGAAAAAACAAAATCTAGGAGGTAAGTGAAAGGTTTAATGGTGAAAAATAAATAAAAGTGTACTAAAGTTAGTAGGAAGGCTAGGGTCAACTATTGATAGAGGTTTGGGATTGAGTCGAATTTCTTGGTCATTTGGCATGAGGAATAGAAGGGACTTTGATGGCTTCTCTTCCACCTTTTATAGGATCAGGGATTTATGGTTTCAGACCTGTCACCCTTCATTCTCTTTGTACAGTCTAATAGATATTTTGTTGCATACCTTCTTTTCTACATGGAAACTATTCTCTTAGTGCCCTATAAATCATACTTTTTTTTATTTAGAAGAAAAATTATATTTGAAAGTAATTATATTTATGCAAGGAAACAACTTCACAGAATATAATTGTTTGCATTTTGTTATATTGTGTTGATGTCTTTGACATCAAGGATTACAAGGCTTTTGCCTTCCGTGTTGGGGTCGAGATTCCTGTAACTTTTTCATTTCGTCTTGAATCACAAAACTATTGCCTATCATTGTCTATCATTGAAAAAATGGATTTGCTCCTCCTTTTCATTTGAAGCATTACGACATTCCCTAGCATAATTTTCATATGTGTGACAGTTGTCATGTTCAACATTAAATTTGTTAGAATTTCTATAGTAACCTTTTCCGCTTCCTCTTCCATGAACTCTATTTGATTGTTGGCTTTTCTCTTCATTTCTGGCATCATCTTGAGTGTCATTTCTTTTAGACACTTAACCATGGCCATGACCATGTCCTCTACTAATGGACGAATTCGCAAATGCACAAAATCATTCAAGTAATAAAGTGATAAATAGAGTATCGTCCCACAGGGATTGCGTATCAAATACAAAAATTGTAAAAAATTATACTATTATCGAGAAATCAAAATTTAATTTTTATCCAATTAAAACAAGTTAATCAAAGTAAAATAATTAAATTTACAAAATTTATCAATGAAAATGCACCAGAGTAATTGATTTCACCTAAATCTTTAGTATATTTGAGTTTTAATTTCACAATCGATTTAATTTATTATGCAATGATCGAACTGTCCTAATGTACTTTTGGTTTTTTTCCAGTATTCTCTAGGTTTATCAATTAACAACAGTAACTTTTTATAACAATTATTAAATTAGTGCAATTAAATATGTGATAATTCTATTAATACACATTAATTCCATTATATTAATCTCGTTCAAGTCTCTATTAACACTTAATAGTATATGTCTAATTAATGGAATTTTACTTTCGTTACTCTAAAACTATCAATCACAAATAAAGCTATGAGTTAGTCAATTAATCACAAATAAAGCTATGAGTTAGTCAATTCTCGCAACCGAATTAAATTTAATACTGCTAAATTGCAACAAGAAGAAAACTAAAAATTAAAACATAAATTTATCTTTGATTCAGGCTATGTTAATTACTCTAGCAAGAAAATTTAGCTAGACATAGTGGATTGAGCAACAACAATTATATTTAAAAGTATAATCATGTAATAATCAATAATAAATTTATAAGAAACTTCAAACACTAGCATTTGGATTTTACCATAAAAAAAATCCAGAAAATTTCTATCCAAAAAATATGCTAATTGAAAATTAAAAAAATATATTATTT
>NW_019013287.1:0-10899 GCF_000150535.2 Carica papaya | reverse complement strand
TTTTGCATGTCTTTGTTTTCAAATAAATCAAATTGTTCTAATTTTCAAACATGCTATGTGAATTACTGACACTTAATGAATTTACATATAATACATGTAATATGTAGTCTGTAATAGTAAAAGTAAAAAATAAAAGAAAAAGAGAAAAGTGGAATGAAGCCTGTATGATTCGAAGTGTATCTGTATTGATATGCATATTGCATCAAGGGTCTCGTTAGGCACTTTTTATCTCTGAGGGGTATCTATTACCCTTGTCGTTTGAGGTATTTATTTCTCCCTCCCTTATCTAGTCTGGAAAGACGTAAGAGGACCGCTCCCAATGGATGATGGTATACCATCTGACGAGAGTGGTATTGCACTATCTATAGGGGTCACACGTGGCTAAGTAATGTCATGACTGTAGATATCTGTTAGGACCACTATAGTTGGTATGGCTGTGGTCATAGATCGTACCATGATTTGGGCAGTAAGAAATCTATATCTGACCTCAGAGATAGAAGTTTGTAATGACTTCGCGAAGCATGACACAAAAAATCTATATATTTCATGATTTATTTGATTTTCTCTATTATTTAGCATGATAATTGTATATTGGATTTTATGTGTTAACGTACTATTTTGATATTCACATAAATAGTTTCCTTTTCTAACGATATATCAGGTAAACAAGGAAGTTAAATAGTGAGATAAAATAATAGACTTTTGAAATCTTACGATGTTAATTTAATTCTATTTTTTTTACTGAGCATATGGAACTCACTCTTTCCATCCCCCCCAGATGAAGAAGAAAATGAGGAACTGCAAACAGACCTCCCCTTGGAATTTTATAAGGACCCCGTGGATCTACAAGTCTGAGTTCATGACTGTTCCTGCACTCTAATAAATTCCAGTAGCATAGTAAAAGAAGTGGCCCTTATGTTTTGTATTTTGTAGCCACTTTTAGCCTCAGTGATGTATCTATTTGGAACATTATATATATATTTGTAAGAGATTTATTAAGGTTTGATTCTGCTACATAAATATTATCATGCACTCGTTATTCTGAATCTGTATCTGACACCCATTTCCCTTAATTAGCACCTGGGTTGTCACATTTCCTTCCTTTTCTCTCTTCTTTTCTTTTCTTTTCTTTTATTTTCTTTTCTTTTCTCTTTTTTTTTTTGCATAGAAAACAAAATTTCAAGAAAAATAGATTTAAAAAACAATCTGTACTCAACAACGATTTTATCAAACCAAGAAAGTGTCAATTGACATTATGTCTTGCTCGGATCGATGTATGAGATAAGTTTTTTTGAATAGATGAACAACAAAAAAAATAAATAAAAGTGCAAAAGTTAAAGATAGTAGGTTTAGATGGAGGCAAAGCTCTAATACCAAATGATGTGGAACCCAAAGTCAATTAACATGATAAAAAATCACAATTTCATTTAAAGGCATAAAAAAAAATTGATCCTATAGAAACCCTTCCTACTTAACTTGTTATCAAGAATGATAGAAACTAAGGTCACTAGAAATAAAAGAAATAGAATGAAAAAACACCACAAGGTCATACCTTGATAAGTAGATCCACTCCTTACTCAATAAGATGGTAGAAGAACCTCTCTTGAAAAGAAACACTCTTAATATTATTGAGATAATTTCTGAATGTCTTACAATGAAGACTTGGTAGCCTATTTACAGGCTAAACCAAGTAAATAAAAAGGAAAGAAATCTCTTAATTTAATTTGCAAATACATAGGAAATAAATTAAAAATTAAAGACTAATTTACTAAATAAAATAGATTTAGTCTTCCCTTTAAATTAAAAGAGATTGTGGCAAAATTAAGGGGGAAGACATGAAAATATATTAAAAATTAAAGGCTAATTTACTAACTAAGATAGATTTAGTTTTTTCCTTTAACTAAAAGAGATTGTGGTCAAATTAATGGGGAAACATATGGAAATTTATGGCCGGCCATAGGATCTCCTTTTTGCCCTATTCCTTCCTCTTTATTTGGATTAGGCTTTTTCTTATGGTCCATGTCCATGCTCACATAAGAATATGTTGCAATTAAGGACTATGAGAGTTAATGACTTTCATAAAATTACTAAAACTTAGGAAGGATACATAGTAGTGAGAATAGAGTGGATCATAATGAGCTGATAGAGGGGCGTTAATGTTGAATAGTAATGGGTTTATGAATGATGCTTAAAAAGGCCACATAACAGGGGCAGGAATTAGAAATAAATATGGTTATTATTAAAATAGGATCTTGAATAATGAAATTTGCTTAAGGTATACAATGAAAAAAGGATTTTGAACCCCATATATGAATGTTATACGAACAATGAAGGAAAGAGATAGTGATATGACATCAATATTTTTATATGTTTTTGTTTAAAAAAGTATTTTTATGTTTGTTTTTTATTTTTTTAGAAATAAAATTGTGTTTTACATTTTAGAGGTGAAATAAGTGAACAAATAAGTAAAGTCATAAGGAGCATCATCCCTGCAGTGGGAGAATTCTGAGTTACAGTGAGTAGACAAGTTATGGACACATGGGCATTGCTATGAGAACTGGAGAATGCATCTCACTGCAATGCATTAACTAGGTTGTTGCAGCATATGTAACATATAACTCCTTGATTTAAAGATAACTTTTGCCACTACAGCAAACAACTCAGGATGTGAGAAGTCCAAGCACCACAAAGCTGTACTGTAGCTTGGTAGTTCCCTCTACAGTACAATTTAACATAATTTTAGCTCTCTAGTGTTTCTAAAGACCTATTTTATAGGGAGATATAAAAGGGAAAGAGATCCAAAAGCCACCAAAAAGATGCATAAGGAGGAGAACACTTAGCCAAATAGATTTTAGCTCTAATTTTTTTTAGCCAACATAACATTTTATCCAAGAAGAATTCTTTAATGAAGGTGAATCATGAGTGGAGCTTAACGTTCAAAGGAAGGAGTATTACATAATCTTTTGGAAGAGCTTCATTAAAACTAGGTTTTCTTATTTTTTCTTTATAACTTTTAGTTGTGATGCTTTTATTTATATTTTCTTTAAAGTTTTGTACTTAATTTCTACTAGGAGCTATTTCAGTTTTATTGGGATTAATGGATTTGAACTTTATATTTTGAATTTAATAAATTGATGTTTAATATATTTTTTATGTATGATGATTACATTATATTTTATTTAATGCTTTCTAGTCTTATGATATTGAATTTATTATGATGATGTATCTAGAGAAAAAGACCATAATCGTCGAATTTATTTGTATGTTAATTGATCTTTTAGTATAAAAGAATACTCAAGCAATATCTAGGATATACTACATAGTTGATGAACACAAAAGAGACCTTAGGATATTTGATGTGATCTTGGATAGCCTAAATTAAGTTCCAATGATGCAATCCCGCATTATGGAGGCATCCCGCGGTAATTAAGATTCTCGTGGGATAATTACCCGCGAGTTTGTAGCCGCACAGGAAGAAGGCATGCAGTGCACACAATGCACACGCACAAGTGCAAAGACACTGCACAACACACAGACACAGACCAATGCACGTGAGGAAAAGGAAATTCCTGCAATAACTTCTACAGATCATGTCCCAAATAGGGAAGTTGTTTTAGATTTTTTTTGTTTTCTAAATTGGATCATCTCAAAGAGGAAAGTATCTATACCTCTAATAATGTTTCTAATTCGAATTATTCTAAAGAATGAGCTAAGTTTGTTCAAAAAAGGCTTAAGGCCTAAATGGTGCTTCATGGGCTTGGAGAATCACAAGGCAAAAAGTAAGGCAATGTGACAACCCTAATTCTATTATCTTAAAAATTTCTAAGAATTTTTAGTCTATTATGTTTTAGAAATTATTTGTTTTATATTTTCGTAATTTTTACGAACATTTGAATGCATGAAAATACCCTAAAATTTTTAAAACAACTCGCAAAATTTTAAAATCCCCAACCACAGGATAAAATCACTCAGATATGCCTTGTAGCTCGCACGTGAATAGGCTCCCCTATCCACGACACCTGCCTTGCTAACACGCGGACTCGACCTGTGGAACAATTTTCCCCACATGCGGGTAATTTCTGTAATAGGCTTGTGTTGTGAGCACAACATGCGAGCAAAACCCATAGGATGCACGGGAGTTTTTCCCATGCCTATGCAACAAGCCATGCACGCAACTGCAGACACAGAAAAGCTTTGCCCGAGCATCATTGGCTAATAGACTGCACATTGCAAGCCATCACCTCCCCTGCAGCTCCTCTTTGCCATATGGAGCACCATAGTCAAGTCGAACCAACTTGGTCAGCCACTAACCCAATTAGCGACTAGTTTTTTCTGCATGTGATTGGATGGATCACATTGCTATTGTCTTGCCTATTTAAGCTTCTTCTTTCTTCATTTTTTTTCATTCTTAAAAGAGAGAAAACTTGAGAGAGTTGAGAGCATTTCGGTGAGGAAATTGAGTGATTTTTGAGAGAAGACTGCGAGATTGTTGCTACTGTATCCTCTTTTGTTATTGCAAGTTTATTGTCCAATTTGACTTCTCTTCTTGAGAGGTAAGACTCATACCCTTGCTCCTTTATTTTCCATTCTTTGATTCTTCTTTTAGCGATCATTTCTCTCATAACATCTCTTCTTTTCACAAATCAAAACACGAACGTCTTCTGTTTTCTAGAAGCTAATCTCTGCCTTTTCAAGAGCTTCTTCTTTTTTTTTAGGGAGCCTTTTTATTTTGTTTAAAGACACGAACCATCACTTACAACTTAGGTAATGACTAGAGTCTTATTTTGATGCTCTTAACAAGAGTTTTAGATGATTTTTTATGGTTAAAAAAATGTTTAAACCTACATGCATGTTTGCTTATTTTTTAATGCTTGATAAAAGTTGCATGTTAATTATCAAATGTTTGGAAAGTGATTAAAATTATCTTGGGAAGAAAATGTATTGAAATAGAAGCAAGAAAGGATGACAGATTGATTGCCATACACGGTCATGCTGTGAAGGCGTTACGCATAGGACACTACCCATGCAGGCCCAAGTGCCAGGATAGGGCCCCCTAGCATGTTATCTGTGCTCAGTGAGCTGCACACATATGCACAGGCTCTACCAGGCATGAATGCGTGCTGAGAGAGCCACAACAAACATGCGCATGCATATTCGAGATTGACCTAGTGCGCCTAAGTGCCGAGGTAGCCTCTGAAACACATGGCGCACACACATACGTGTCACTCTGTTAGGTACTGAGCACTAAGAGAGTGCATGCGATGACACTATATGCTGTGCAAGAAAACACATGCGCATTGGTATACATGTCACATGATTGTGTGCAAGCATGTCATGTCGTGCTAGCGTGTGCTGACGTGCCATGCCACAGGTAGCCCAATGGTTTGTTATCTAAGCAAAGTGGAGATATATCCCACGTATGAAGGCCTACCGTAACATGCCCGAGTGTCATGACAGCTTGCCTTGGGCACGCTTATATTGTGCGGCCTTGTCAGGCACCCTCGCGTGCTGAGAGGGTTGTATGATTGGCCTTTGCCTTACACAGTTGGTGAGCGCAGAGAAGGTTTTTCCTTGTGGGTGTTGTTCTGTACAGGGACCCTATTGGGCTGGGTCTGTTTGATGGGTGCAATTATGTTAATGGGTTTGATGGAGTCCAAAATTTAGTACTAGACCTTGATAGGGTCCAAGTTTGGTTTAGTGGGCCTTAATGGACCGTAATAGGTTTATGGGCCCTAATGGGTTGACAACTGGTTTAATGGGCCTGATGGGCTAAAAGATATTTGAAAAGTACTTTGGTTAGCACAACGGGCTGGGTAGTAAAATGATATGATTATTTATAAATGGATAATAGGTCTTAAGAATAGCCTTAAGAACAATCAGTGTTGTGATTTAAATTTAAATCAACAAATAAAGTCCTACATCTTCTTAACCATTATCATAGAGAGGTTACCGTTATATGCTACTTATCGACCGTTGTTGAACCACTCCATATGAATGGGTATTGTATTGGCCTTTCCTCTAGCGAGAGTGGATCACGATTGACTGTAGGGGTCATAGTTGCAAAGTATTGTCATGATCATAGAATATTACTAATTAATTGCATTATGGATCGAACTGTTTCCCCATTCCCAGTGGTAGTTGGGAATTCCCTCTATTCTCTGTTGATATATGTTAAAACGGTTTCGCACGAAGGTCTGTAAATAGTAAAAATCTAATCAAATCAAATCAAAATAATTGGAATAGGTAAAATATGTAACAATGTTAAATTTCTAAGGTATTATGATTGATTGAACAACTTGATTGTTATTACACTATACATTTTGGTTAGGAATAGATTTGAAGACATTATTTTAAATGAATTCATGCTAAAGTTTTTATTATAAAATTTTTAGTAGTCTATATTGTGGAACAAATGTTTGAAAGGATAAATAATTCTACTATGATAAACAATTATTTTTTAATTTACAAGAGTAGCGTAGACAATATTTGTAAATTCTGATAGCTAACTTCGATGCCTCAGAAATACACTTGTATTTTGTAAGGGATAAATGTAATTTTTGTTTATAAACTTAAATTCATTGCACTTGTATCTGCTCTGTATTGGACATTGCTGCCCACAGGGAAGCAAGATATCACACCAAGCTTTTGGCCTAACCCAAAAGAAGAACAAGGCCTTTCAACCAAGGAAGGGGTCAAGATATTGGGCAACTTGCCCACGTGTGTGGGTAGTTATATGTGTGGGGAAGAGCATCCGCACCCATGGGATCTTTTCCTGCGTGAGAAGATAAGCTTAGTGTGTAGGAGAGACTTAGCTGCACGGGTGAAGAAATGCTGGTGCAGACTGGCCATGCTCAACACACACCTAAGCCGCACGCATGCAGTGTGAGGCATGCGGGGATGAATTGGAACCTGAGAAGGAGTCTTCTTTGATCTTTTTTCACATGCGATTTTCATGGTAGATTTTCCAAGATTAATTCTTCAACTTGAAGTCTATAAAGAGATTAAAGGCATATGAGAAATGTGGTAAAAGGTTAGAGATTTATCTAGTAAATAATATATTAATTTTTAATTAATATTTTATTATTAAATTTAATCTTTAGGATTATTTTATTATTATATTTGGCTTTTGATTTAGATAATCTAAATTTGGGATAGAATTTTAATTAAATTCTAGTATTTGTTTTCTAGTGGAATTTATCCGGTTAAAGCCTATATAAAGGCCTCACCTTATGTTGTAATTAACAACTTTCAAGTTCAATAAAGATTATTTAGTTTATTTCTAAATTAGTTTTTTTTTTTAATTTTGAGAGTGAATGTTCTTTAATGGATGTTGCTTCAACCATTTTGTTGAGTTAGAGAATCTTGAAGTCGACTTATCGAGTAAGTCATGATGTTTTTCTAATTTTTTTTTTTTATAGTTACCTTGATAGTTTTTATTTTATTGATTTTGATTCAAGTAGGGAGAGTTTAATTTAATTAAATTTTTGCATGCTAAATATTGTGGGTTCTTGATCAAAGTATTTTTTTAACTTAGAGCTCTCCACGTCAGTATCGTTTAAGGTTGTTTAGCTCAACCCAAGAATGATAGTTTATTGTAAAGAGTCCATTAAACATGATATTTATCTTATTGGGTCTCAATTAAGGAGCTAACTTAAAAAGGATATTCTGAAATTGACTGCTTGGTAAGGTTCTTAGTAGAACCTAACAAGGATTGTGAAGTTCTAAGAAATCTACCATCACATTATGACATTCCCAATGCTAATTAAAACCTAAGGGTGTCAGATATAGAAACAGATTATAAGTGCATGATAAAATTATCCAGTAGAGTAAATTATTACAAATCCTTTACCAAAATATATGAGTTTTAATTACATATATATAACTGAGGGAAGAAGTGGCACCAAAATATAAAATATCAAAATACAAAAAGGGCCATTTCTTTCACTATGCGAATGGACTCATAAGAGTACGGGACAAGTCATGCACTCAAGGTTTGTAGACCTACGAGATCCTCATAGACTTCAAGGGGTAGATCGACGATCGGTTTCTCACTATTTTTCTCATATGAGGGGGCATTAAAAAGTGTGAGTTCCATATACTCAGTAAGAAAAGCAGTATTTAAATAACATCATAAGATTTTAAAGGTAAATAATTATGTCATCAACACTTACCATCGGGTCACGCCAGGGTTCTTTCTTACTTTATGAAAACAATTTTATTTATTAAAGAAAATATCAGATCCATCATATCATAGTCACAACAATCAAATCAAATCATGCTTAACAATAAAGAAAATTAAATAAATCATGAAATGATCAGATTTTCATATCATGATTCGTGAAGTCGTTCTGACTTCTATCTATTGAGGGCAAATACAGATTTTTGACTACCCATGTGGAATGATCAGATTAGATATATAATGGCAAATTGCTCATGACACATTTTCGGATTGTCAAACCATGGTACGATCTTTGACCACAGTCGTACCAATCACAGTGGTCCTATCAGATATTCTATAGCCATGATAGTACTTAACCAAAAGTGACCCCTAATAGATATTCGTGTCATCGCTCTCGTCAGAGGGTACGTCGTCATCCACAGGGAGCGGTTCTCTCACATCTTTTCAGACTAGATGGGGAGGAAAAAATAGAAATCCCTCAGAGATAAAAAGTCTAACGAGCACTTGATGCATTATGTATATCAATATAGATACATTTATTTTTTGAACCATTTTAGGTTTATTCGCCTTTTTTTATATATTTTAGAAAATTATCACCATATTCATGTTATTTAATTTACATACAAATCATCAAGTGTCTATAAAATCACATAGCATGCTTAATCAAGAACAAATCACTTTATTGAAACTATTAAACATAAATCATGCAAAACATAAAACTCAAATTTCATGATTTTGATTTCTAGAAATGCTCCTTAAGATGTTTAAGGAAATACTAAATTTCTTACCGAACCTCGAAGTTTTCCTACACTTCTCCTCTTTTTCTCCTCTCTTTCTCTCTCTAGATCAGTCCCTCTATCTAAACTCTTGGAGGATAGAAGAATGAGATGGAAGTGATGAGGAAAATGGAAGAAAGGGATCCCTATATATAGAATATGGGGACTGTTGATTTGCGCCAAGTGGCAAAATCTAGTAAAGAGATAAAAGTTGAGTGGAAGATGAGCGATTTGACGCAATGCGATGACGCTGCAAAAAATAGAAGAAGAATCCTCCAACCAGTGACGACTCTCCACCAAAGGTAGCGGCGGCACACTGCCCAAGGCAACACATGGCACCCAAGTGCGGCGACACACTGCCTGAGGCAATAGTGTGCCTCCTCAAGTCCGTCGCGTGTTGTAGGCTTGGCCTACAAGCGTTCGCCTATCCTGCTGCACAAAGGGCTAGCCTATGCGTGCGCAGGGCCTACAACATGCAAGACGCTATGTGCAGACATACTGTGCTAATGGTGCGCGCACAGGGCAAATGAGACGTGCGAACAGTGTGCATGTCCAACGATAGCCGCGCGCGCACAATGTGAGATGCCCGCGCGGGAGGCCTTTTCCCGCGGTCGTGTTTTCGTGGGATTTCACCCTTTTTCCCCTTTTTTCTCCTGAAAATTATTTTAATAAAAAATATGACAAATTAAAATAATGATAATAATTATAAATAAAAAAATAAAAATTAGAATAAAATTAAAATCACGAATTTAAACTATAAGATAAATTTAAATTAGTTCAAGTGGCCTTAAGATCTGAATAAATAGGGATTTTCATATACAAATTTAGCACGATGGTGAGTGGGGATTACATTCTCTCCACCTTAGAAAATTTGGTGCCCTAAATTTGTTTCAATTAGGTATGAAAACTTCTCTTTCATCTCGCTCTCCAACTCCCAGGTCGCCTCTTCTGGAGTGTGGTGATGCCACTGCACCTTCACCATGGGGATCCTTTTGTTGCGTAAGAATTTATTGGTCCAATCAAGAATTTTTACGGAGAGTTCCTTGTAAGTCATATCAGCTTGTACCTACACCTCATCGTGAGGAATGATATGAGAAGTGTTAGGGTTGTACCTTTTGAGCATGAAGATGTGAAAAACATCATATAGACCCACAAACTCTCAAGGCAGAGCAAGGCGGTATGCTATGGGTCCAATACGCCCCACGATCCGAAAATGTCCCACAAATGGGGGCTCAACTTTCCTCTTTTCCCGAAATATATTTTTCGTTGTAGGGAAAATATTGAGGAAGACATGGTCTCCAACGGCAAATTCCAAAGGTTTTCTACGATTGTCAGCCTAACTCTTCTGGTGACTCTGGGTGGTAGCCAAGTTCCTACAGATGATCGCAACCTTCTCAATAGTCTCCTGGATAAAGTCTAGTCCTAAATGATACTGGTTTCTTACTTCAAACTTCACTCCAGCAAGTGGGAAAACGGTGGTGCCTACTGTACTGGGCTTCATACGAAGCCATGCTGATACTAGAATGACAATTGTTATTATAAGGAAATTCACACAGGAGAAGATACTCATACCAGTTATCGCCAAAATTGAGGACGCAAGTATGCAACCTCTCTTCTAATGTTTGGATAGTGCGTTCAAACTGACCATCAGTTTAGGGATGATAAGCAGTGCTAAAGTACAATCAAGACTCAAGCACTTCTTGAAACCTGTCCCAAAAATGGGATGTGAACCGAGGATCTCGATTGGATACAATGGATGAGGGAACGCCATGGAGTTGAACAATTTCATCGACATAAAGGTAAGCTAATCTGCTGGTGGAGTCAGTGGTCCTTATGGGTAAGAAATGGATAGTCTTTCTTAGTCTATTAATGATGACCCAAATAGCATTACGATCAGAATAGGTCATCGGTAGACCCATGACAAAATCCATGGTTACATTCTCC
>NW_019013286.1:3752-16360 GCF_000150535.2 Carica papaya | reverse complement strand
TATGATTGTGATATCTTGTACCATCCGGGTAAGGGTAATGTGGTAGCTGATGCACTCAGCAGAAAAGTACAGGTATCTTAGCCCATTTGATAGTCTCAGGATGCAAGCAAATTGGGGCTACACAACAGGTTCGACTTCAAGACTTGAGGAGAGCCACATGTTTGGGCCATTTGACCGTCCAGCCTGAGTTAATCCAGAGAATAAGGGAAACTCAGTTAGCTGATCCCGCCCTAGTAGCCCTCAAGAACAATGCAGAACAGAGAGTTAGTTCAAAATTCTGAGTCTCTGCCGATGGGTTACTCCAATTTCAGGACAGGGTGTGTGTTCCAAATGACAGTGAGTTGAAGAGAGATATTATGACAGAGGCCCATAGCTCAAAGTTTGCCATGCATCCCCGAAGCACCAAAATGTACAAAAGCATGCGACCTCGGTTTTGGTGGAATGGGATAAAAAGGGACATAGCTGACTTTGTGTCTAGATGCTTGATATGTCAGCAGGTCAAGACAGAGCATCAGCGCCCAGGCGGGCTACTTCAGCCTTTACCGATTCCGGAATGGAAGTGGGAACATATCACCATAGACTTCGTGACAGGGCTACCTAAGGCACGCTCAGGACATGATGCCATCTGGGTAATTATTGATCGGCTCACCAAGTCTTCCCACTTCTTCGCCATCAGGATGACCGATCCCTTGGACAAGTTGACAAGAATGTATATATGAGAAATAGTCAGATTGTATGGAGTCTCAGTAACAGTGGTGTCTGACAGGAACCCTAGGTTCACTTCTTGATTTTGGAGTAGCTTTCAACAAGCCATGAGAACGAAGTTGTCCCTCAGTACTGCCTTCCACCCTCAGACTGATGGACAATCAGAAAGGACAATTCGTACACTTGAGGATATGCTTCGAGCTTGTGTCCTTGACTCTGGGGGCCATTGGAACGACCATCTGCCCCTGATAGAATTTGCCTACAACAACAGCTACTAAGTGAGCATTGGTATGGCTTCTTATGAGGCGTTATATGGGCGTCCATGCAGATCACCGATTTGTTGGGAAGAAGTGGGTGATAGAAAATTATTCAGCCCGGAGCTGGTAGAGGAGACCACATCCAAAATAGTTAAGATCAGGAGAAACATTCAGACGACTTAGAGCAGGTAGAAGAGTTACGCGGACACTCAGAGGATAGATTTAGCGTTTGAGAAAGGCGACCGGGTGTTCCTTAAGGTCACTCATTTCAAGGGAATTAGTAGGTTTGACAGGAGGAGAAAACTGAACCCCCAATTTATTGGACCATTTGAAGTCTTAGACAGGATTGATACCGCATCCTACAAACTAGCACTACCTCCAGAGCTTTCCAAGATCTACAATGTGTTCCATGTGTCCATGCTACGCAAGTATAACCTGGACCCCTCTCATGTCTTGGCCCACGAACCTCTCCCATTCCAGGAAGACTTATCCTACGAGGAAGTACCAGTCGACATTACGGATCGAAAGAGTAGATTACTCCCCAACTGGAAAATATCTTTTGTAAAGGTCGTATGGCAGAACCACACACCAAAGGAGGCTACATGAGAGCTAGAATAAGACTTTAGAGCCCAGTACCCCCATTTGTTCGATCAAGAGTAAGAGGCAAATTTGAGGGGACCAAATTTCTTTAGGGGGAGAGTTGTAACACCCCAACCCTTTCTTTTTTCCTTAATTTTATTTATTTATTTTGTAATTATTATATGAATATTAAATTTAAATTAGTTTAATAGAAATAATAATAATAATAATAAGGGGTAAAAATTATTTAGGAATTTAATTGAAAATAATTTTAAGAAAAATAGGTGAAAATTTGGGTTCTAGGGTATTTTTAAAAGAAAAAATTGAAAACCAACGGTCAAAATACAATTTAGAAAAATTATGCCACGTCAGCTGCCCAGTCAGCAGCCCCTGGCCAACCAGGATGTGCCGCGTGGCAGAGACGCTGACGCGGGAGGCCACGCGGAAGGATGACACGTGGGCGATCTATGTGCGTGCGATCGAACAGCTGAGATCCGTTCCTGTGCGCACAGACGACCCAGATAAAAAATGCACACGGACAGCCCAGACTGCATGCGCACAGACGGCCCAGATTGCATCGTGATGAACAACCCAGATTCATTTCCTATTTAATCGCGATCGGACGGTCGAGATTGAATCGCGATGGACGGCTCAGATTAAAAGCGGATGGTTATAAATAATCTCATTCGCACCCAAACCCTAACCCTAGAAGCTAGAGCCCCTTGCCGGAGAAGACAGCCCAGCTGCCGAGGAGCCGACCACCGCCACCTGCCGCCGTACCAGAGCAATTTTTGGCCACCAAACGAGGTAAAAATTCTCTCCTTGGCTCAGAATTCGATTCTAAACCCACCCATGGCCAAATCAGAGCAAAAGCACCGGCCAATTGGTCAGAAAACATCGCTGAAGCCCAGCGGCCGCCGCAGGTTGTCTCAATTTTTGCCTCCGATGAGGCCCTTCCCGATTCCCATTTGATGTAATTTTTTCACCATTGTGACCACCGTTCCCTCCTCTACAGATTGGCCGGAGCAAAATACTAAATCGCGACGCGAGTCGGAGGAGCCATCGCACTGGAGAGCCCCACCGCCGGTTCAATTTTTTGTGTTTCTTGGGCCCACCGAGGGCCCTAGGAGTGTTTTCTCACAGGAACCAATACATGTTTGGCTGAATTCGGCCAAAAATAGCCGAAAATAGCCAACCTGAGGCAGATCGCCGCCGGAGCACGGCGGAATCGTCGTGCCTGAATTTTGAAATTGGCCGAGTAGGCCCTGGGTCTAATTTTTGGGTTATTTGGGACATGTGTAGGTACCGTAAGCACGTTTCAGTTCCCAAAAAAAAATTCAGGGAACCTAGGGACCGCTCGTGGACGCAGTGAAAATCTAGTTTTCAGCGTCAGATCAGATAAGGACCCCTCACCCTATTTCCTATCATTGGATTGAAGTCTGAATAAATGATAAAACTGTATTTTGTAAAAATTGAGTAGATATGCATAATTAATTACGGTTGCTAATGGAGCCCGAATCAGACATATTTCTCTGTCAGTTCCTATTTGATTTATTTTACAGTTTAAATGCATTATGGTATCTAGTTTATTTATTCTATAGTTTTGAATGCATGAATCACTGTTTACTTCACTACTGCTTGATTTTGTGAATCTAAGATATGCTTGCCTTGTTGGATGCACGTTGCTTATTTAAGTATTCATATTTGGATGGTGGAGATTAAGGAAAAAATGGAAAAGAGGTGTGAATTAATAATTGGATAAGATGACAGCCTCACTAGATATCCTAGGAGATGGTGGATACTGGGTCCATAGGAAACCCTACCGGAAATGTTGTCTCATACCGGATGGGATATGGAGACTTTAAATATTTCGTGCTCATACCGGACAGGGTATAGCGACGGCCTGCTTCACCCTCATATCGGACGGGGTATTAAGGTTTATTGTTTGGCGCCTATACCGGATGGGGTATGGGAACGGCCCTAAAAATTAAGTTTGTTAAGGGAATGGTTCACGTGTAGCGGGGATCCCTATGGATCTCCATGGATACTAGTAGGTTGATGAAAAGGGGGCAACTGTTGTTTGATGATTGAAATATAAAATTATGACATGTGCTATGTTACAGATTATGTATGAATTCATGATATTTATGATATTATTGTTTCCATGGGTCGTTTTTTATAAATCTCACTGAGGTAAGTGGACAGTAAATAGTTTGATTATTAATAAATGAATTTGTTTAAAATTTGTACTCCATTGGTTGTTTTTAGTTTTCTACTAACCTATACTTCTGTGACAGTGATATAGTGTGACGTCTTTACTGGGCTAGTGTAGCTCGCTCTTTACTTAACCATTTCAGATCAGGAGGACTTAATTCCCGAGCCCGATTCACAAAAAGATGGCGAGTAGATGCCTAGATGTCTTATAGTTTTCTTTATAATCTTTCATTTCTAGTATTTCCTTTAGAGGACTTATTTTTTGATATTGTTTAGCATTTTTAAGTTATTGTGTAAGGGATATTAACCTAAATCTTTTATTTCGCTTCTGCACTTAGATTATTATATATATTTCCTTTTGAATTTCTGGGGCCGTTATAGCTGGAGCGTTGGTTAGTCCAAATGGCATGACCAGGAACTTATAGTATCCGTACTTGGTTCGAAAGGCTGTCTTGGGGATGTCTTCTGCCCTGATTTTTTCCTAATGGCACCTGAACGCAGGTATATTTTGGAGAAGACCTAGGCACTCTACAACTGATCGAAGAGGTCGTCAATCCTGGGGAGGGGATACTTGTTCTTGATCGTGACCATGTTCAGACCTCTGTAATCAATACATAATCTCAACATCCCATCAGCCTTTCTTGCAAATGTGACTCTAGCACCCCAAGGAACACACTATGTCAGATGAATCTACTGTCTTTCAGTTTAATGATCTGTTTCTTCAGTTCCTCAATCTCAACACGGCTCATGCGGTAAGGAGTAACCGAAATAAGGTGGATGTCTGGCTGAAGGTCTATGGTGAATTCGACTTCTCTGTCTACTGGCAGTCCAGGTAGTTCATCCGAAAATATATTTAAAAAGTCTTGGACTACTAGGATCTCTTGAATACAAATTTCTTTCTTGAATTTTCCCTGTACCATGTCCGAGTTGGCTTCTGCATCCTGCTATGTGAGATTGTAAGCTTTTCCCTGAACAAGAGGTTTGACCTGGTTTTGGTTCCTTGGGCACTCCCTCGCATAATGTTGGGCACTACCATATATGCGGCAGGTGCTGTTGAGGTGATAGTAGGGTCGGTCCCTATGATCCTTGCCACAATGCTGACAGATCTTGCCATGTCCTGCTGCTGGAACCTGAGAGGGAGCCTAAGTCATCAGTCTGAGTCTCTTGTTCTGTGGAACAGGTGTAGTAGGTGCTGATATGCGATGTGGAGTTGAGGGCCTGAGGTTCCCTGCTGCTTGAGGGAAGGTGCGAAGGCTCCTTTCCGCTAACTGTGCCTTGCCCAGGATAGTCGAATAAGTGTTGAGCTCGAGCACAAACAACTATGTCTGATCTCAGGACGGAGGCCCCACTCGAATCTTCTAGCCTTCTTACCTTCGTCCATCATGCTCTCAGGAGAATATCGACCCAACTATAGGAACTTGCGAACATATTCTGATACAGTCATGTCCCCCTGGACCAAGTGAGCAAATTCCATCTCCTTCAGATGTCAGAAATACTCTGGAGGTGCTCTACATGAAAGGCCGTCAGGAACTGTTCCCAAGTGACTAGAAAGGACAGGGTGGCCTACTTGAGTTGTCATTAGTGGTTTGCTTCTCCCACTAGCATGTAGGTAGCAAGGATGACCTTCTATTCCGGGATCACCCCGAGGGTCTTGAAAGCCTTCTCTGTCTCAGATAACCAGAACTCGGCCTTTTCAAAGGAGGATCCCCCTGCAAAAGTAGAAGGATTTAGTCTTTTATACCTTTCTATGTAGCCTGGGTTCATTATGAGAGGAGCTAGTTCCCGTGGATGAGGGACTGGATGGCCCTGCAGTGGTACTTGATGATACGGTGAAGGCACCGGATTGTACTGTAGTGGTGCCGGGTGACGCGGTGGCTGGGGCACTGGATCATACTGTGGTGGTACTGAGTGGTACTGTGAAGGAGCAAGGTCATAACAGGGTGGCTCAGGATCCTCCCGCTGCAGGTGTGGCTCAATCTGTAGAAATATGGGAGGGTTAGGTAGCTCCCTGCTTTCCTCCTGGGCCTGCTGGGCAGCAATAAGTCTTTCAACCATCTCAAATAATCGGTCAACATCCTCTCTAAACGAACCCTCTCGGGCTGCTCGATTTAGTGGGGGTCTTCCTTTCCTCATCTATCTGTACCTGCATTTCACAAAGAAAGGTTGAGTGACAATTCATTATTTTTGGTGTTTCCTAAGGGTTTTGTGTAAGGAATGGGTCCGAGGAACGCGACACTGATACCAATTATAACTACCCCGGAAATATCCAAAGGAAGTAAATGATAATTAAAATGCGGAAGTGAAATAAATGTTCAAGGTTTACATTCCTCACACAATAACTTAAAGTACTAATTAGTATTCCGGAATTCACCTTTTTTAAAGAAATACAAAGAAATAAGGAAATGAACAGAAAATAAAAAAAACTAGCATTCTATTCGCAACCCTCTTGTAGATCAGGTTCTGGATCTTGGTCTTCTTGATATGAATTGGTTAAATAAGGGATGAGCTACACTAGTTCAGTAAGAATATCACACTATATCACCGACACAGAAATAAAGGTTGGTAGAAAATCAAAATAACTAATGGAGCACTTAATTTAAATCAATACATTTATTAAAAATAAAACCATTTATCATCCACTTACCGTAACGAGCTTTATAAAAGCAACTTGTAGAGACCATAATATAGCACTTATCATGATTCCATATGCAATTGGTAATAGGCACACATTATAAATCCATATTATATAAATCAAACAATAATCTTTCCTTTTATCAGCCTACTGGTATCCATGGGGGTTCATAGGGATGTCCCCACTACGCATAAACTCTTTTCTTCAACATTCTTAATTAAAGGGCCATCCCCATACCTCGTCCAGTATGAGTGCCAAACCACTAAACCACAATACCCCGTCCGGTATGAACACCAAATTATCAAGTCTCGATACTCCGCCCGGTGTAAGACAACATTCATGATAGGATTCTCTATTATACCCATTCCATCCACCATCTCCCAGGATATCCAGTAAGGCCGCCGTTTCATCTATTCACTTAAGCACACAATTTTTCCATTTTTCTTTAGTCTCCCTTTTTCAAATCAACCTTAATCACATGAACAAACAAACATGCATCAAGGAATGCAATTATATCTTAGTTTTCTAATTTAACAGTAGTCACGTAAGGCAGCAATACATGCATTCAAACCATAAATAGATAAATAAGAAACAATCGTGCATTTAAATTGTAAAATAAATCAATAGAAATCAACAGAGAACAATTTTCGGTTCTGCCTCCATTAGTAACCTGTAATTAATTATAGATATTTTTTATGTTTTACGAAATACCATATTATTTAAAATTAAACTTTAATTCCATAATGAAGGATAGAGTGAGGGATTCTTATGCAACTTGGTACCCGAAAAGCTAATCTGTTCACTGCGCCTACAGGCGATTTCCGAGTTCCCTGAATTTTTTTCAGAAATTAAAATGCGCTACAAGTACCTACAAATATCCCAAACAAAGCCAAAAATAGTCTCAGGGCCCATTTTGACCAATTTTAGAATTCTAGCACGGCGGCTCCGCTGTGCTTCGGCCATGGCGCCACCGCCTGCGGCGGTGATCCGCCTTCAGTTGGCTATTTTCGGCCGAATTTGTATCAATTCCTGTGAGAAAATATGTTAAGGGGTATCGGTTGGCCAAAAAAATACAAAAAACTGATACTCACCAGTGGCGGGGCTCTCCGGTGTGGCGGCTGCTCCAGGTCACGTTGCGGTTGGGTGCTTTGTTCTGGTCAACCTATAGAGAAGGAAACAGTAATCATAACAGTGGAAAAATCATGCAGAACGAGAATCGAAAAGGGTCTCATTGGAGGCATTTTTTTGAATTCCCTACGGCACCGCCGGCAGGCTTTGCCCACATTTTTCGGTCAATCGGCCGAATTATTTTGCTCCGATTTGGCTATGGGATGTGTTTAAAATTGAATTTTAAGCAAAAGAGAAAATTTTTACCTTTTTTGGCAGTCGGAAAGAGCTCCGGTGCGTCGGTGGGTGGCGGCGGTCTCCTTCTCGGAGGCTAGATCTTCTTCTCTGGTGAGGGGGTCTGCCAGCTAGGGTTAGGATTTGGTGTGGATGGGAGTTATTTATATCTATCTACTTGATCTAGGTCGTCCATCGCGTTTGATGTAAACCGTCCGATCGTGATTAAATAGGGAGTGAGTCTGGGCCGTTCATCGTGATCTAATCTGAACTATCCATCGCGATATAACCTGGACCGTTCGATCACGTTTGCGGAGGGAACGCATTTGGGCTGTCCGTTTGCGGGGGAACGAATCTGGGCCGTTCGATCGCGGGCACGCGGATTGCCCACGTGGCCTCCTGTGTGGCACCGCGTCAGCGTCTGTTACCACGCGGTGCGTCCTGATTCATCGGGCTCGCTGATCGGACGTCTGACGTGGCAAAACTTCTATAAATTTTTATTTTACCATCTGGTTTTCGATTTTTCTTTCAAAAATATGCATAGAATCCAAATTTTCACTCACTTTCTCCAAAATTGTTTTCAATTTAATACTCGATCAATTTTATTTCATTTTTACTCTAAATTAAAATTAAAAAAATTAAAAAATTAAAAAATTATATTTATAATAAAATCTTAAATTATAAAAAATTAATAAAATTTTAACCAAACAGTTTAAATTTTGAAAAAAAAAAAAGTTAATAAATTTAATTTCAGCATATTTTAAATTTAAAGTTAGTAAAATTTTTTAATAATTTCTAATTTTATTATAGATTTTAATTTTAATGGATAATTAATATAATTATAATAAAGTTCTCATATTGTTACAATCCTAATATACAATGATTAATGTAAATGTATGATTGTAGGCGTGCCTTGATAATAGAAATATAACAATAAATTATCAGAATATAATTATTCATGTAAACTATATAATTATGGTTATTGATTTTCATACTAATAATAGCTATTTTAGAAAATTAGATATTTCCTTTTTACATGCATGTTTAATATAATTACAATAGTGTAAAAATCTTCTATAAGTACAACTATAATTAAATGAATTATACGTTTAATATAATTGTTGCTTTCACAAGTCGTATTTGAAAACTTAAAATGTGAGTATGAAACTTAAGTTTTTAAATTAAATAAATTTATCTAAAAAGAAAAATGACTTCATTGGTTGATTTGTGATTTTTTTACCAACCTTTAGTTTTCTGTATCGGTTGTTAAGTATTGACATTCTTTCTGGATTAGTGCAGCTCATTTCCCTTATTTAACCATTTCAGATTATGAAAACTAAGATTCGGATCCTGAACGGTAAGAAAGTTAGTGACTAAAAGTTACCTCCCAGTTCCCATCAAAGTTGTCCTGTGGAGGTCGACCCTATAAGTTTCTAGTTGCATTTCTATATATGTTATTTTAAATCTTTTTTAAGAGATATTTCCGTACCTCTATTAGGTATCGAAATTTACTGTGTAAGGAATATAAACCCTAAATTGTAAACTGTTTTCGCTTATATTTTATTAATTCAATATTTCTATTTCATTAAAATTTGGGCCTTTACACATTTAAACAAACATATTATCCGATACGAATCCTAAATGATGAGAAGAAATGACATGATTGTTTGAAAGAAGCTAGTTTGTGGGCAAGTTGTCACCAATTAGAAAAATCTTAAGTTTCTGTTGCTTATTTATTTTAAATTTATCTATATATCTTTAGTTAAAATAATAATATATATAGTATTTAAAATATAATTAAGGTGATAATATTCATAATAGTTATTTCTCTAAAATTTCTAAATATAAAATATAAAATTTAAATTTTGGTGATTTAATATATATATATATACTTGTCTATTTAAAATTTTAGTTGATTATAAATTTTGAAATTACAACTAAATAAACTTTTAATTATTAATTTGTTTCTTACATCTCTTTTACCATGTAGATCTTCAACAAAATAGAAGATACAATAATATTTTATATTCTATTAGAAATTATTTTTTAATTTAAATAAAATGATATTTATGTTAATTTTTAATAATTTTTTAAAATTATATACTAATACAGGCTGAAAATTTAGTGATTAATAGTGATAATAATAAAATTTTTACTTTCCATTAAACCTAATCTGAGAGAAAAAAGAAAAAAAATGAAATATTTAAATTGAAAATACACGAAATTTAGTTATATTATGTCTGTCTAATTTTTCAATGTGCAACAAAACTAAACTGTGAACCTTCCCTGCCTCATCACCACCAAAGAGATAGTTAAACCTAGTGTTTGAAACTTGCGCGCTATATTTTCTTCTTGTGAAACAAGACGAGTGACAAATATCATGAAGATTGTCAGTAGAAAAATGGAGATTTATTTCACCGACGCAGTAGTAGAATCTCACATGCAATCACTATGCAACCAAGGGAGCTTGCATTGATCAAATCCCAATCACACCCTTCTCTTTACTTTGCAACTCAGCATTGATCAAAGTATATAATTTATTTATGTATGTCTATGAGTGTGCATTTTCGTAAGTATATATAAGCAGAAAGGGCCTACAAATGCAATTAATGATTTGCCTTCCATTTCGTTTGCCTAATGAGCAAAATATTATTATAAAAAATATTGAAAGATTGAGTAAAGTTATGATGAAAGAAGGGTTCCTGAAACAATGTGTATGGAATGAATGAAGATAAGCTCCATAAATCTAATTGCTCAAATATTAACATATACTAAATTTCCTACAAAGTTCGCATGGATTAATAAAAAGAGATCTTGGGTTATGAGGAAGTTAGAGAAACCTATTGGTAGAGTAGTTTACACACATCCAAAAACTAGTGAGATATATTATTTACGGCTACTCTTGAATATTATGAAAATGTCAAAAAACTTTATCAATATTAAGACAATAAACGATATAATATATGAGACATTAAAGGCACATATTATGCGACAAAAATGCTAAGAAAAAGTGACATGATTGTTTGAAAGAAGGAAGTTTATGGGCTAGTTGTAACCAACTACGGAAATATTTGTCACAATTATGGAAAGAAACAAGTTTGTGGGCTAGTTGTCGCCAACTACGGAAATATTTGTCACAATTATGTAAGGTTACAGATACATAAAGTCTCTGGAATCAAAATTGGGAATTTTTGGTAGACGATATTAGACCTGCTAGAAAAAAAAAAGTTATTGATTAATTGAGATTAAGAAATGAATTCAACAAACTGGAAAGCTGTTATGAGATTTTGACACTTTACCACTGGCTGGTTTTTTTTTCCCCTTAATTGTTAGATATATTGTAGACTATGGAATAAGGGTAATGATTTTATTATTGGTCAACAAGCATGGATAGAAAGAAAGAAAAAGATATATATAACGGGAAAAAAATAAAAGGTAATAGTTTTTCTAAAATATAACAAAAGGGATATAATCTAATAAAATCTATTTTTTCTCAAAAATATGGAAAAAAAGTTTAAACTGTTATCCTCATCTCCATATGATGAATTCACCTAGGGGTGCGCTATCCTCACCTCCCTATGAAAAATCCATCTAGGGGTGCACTATTCTCATATTCCTATGACACCACATTCAATGTACATGACCATTCACCATTAAAACTGCCACATTCAATGTACATGACTATTCACCATTAAAACCTTATTTTGTCTTTATATATTTTCTGTTTTCTTCCTTCCCACTATTCATCTTTTCTCTCTCTCTTTATCTCTCTCTGCACATATATATATTCTGAATTCAATAAGATGTCATCTGGTCTATCTGAAAGTGAGACTCCGTAACTTATTGGTTGGAGAATATAGCTATATCTGGATAATGGTAATGAAAAAGGTGGTAGAGATTAAATTTAACTAGTAAAGGATCATAAATGTTCAATATTTCCAATCATAAAACAACTCGAAACTTAAAAGAAAATAAATTATAAATTGAATGTGGAAGCAAAATAATAGAGTTAGGGTTTACATTCCTTACACAATACTTTAGAATACCCAATAGGGCTACGGGAATAACTATTCTAAAAGAACAAGTGAAAAGTTAAGAAATAAATGAAAAGTAAATAATTAGATATCCTATGACGACCTCACTAGCCTTTAAAGGGAGTACGAGTGGTGAACTATTCACAACCTCCTTATTAATCGGGATCTGGATCTTGGTTCTCTTGATCTGAAATGGTTAATGAAAGGGTGAACTACACTAGCCTAGTAAGAAAATTACACTACTTACTGATATAGAAATGAAGGTTGGTAAAAATCATAAAAACAACTAATGGAGCTCTTAAATTAAGTAAATTCATTTATCATAAATAAAATCATTTATTGCATACTTACTGTAGCGAGATTTCCAAACTGACTTATAGAGGTAATAACACAAACAACATCATAATCTCATATTAAATTAACCAGAACAACAACTTTCTCTTTTTATTTGCTTACTGGTATCCCTAGGGTCCATAGGGATGTCCCATTACACATGAACCCATAACAAAACTTGTCAACTAACCGGCCGTCCCCATACTCCGTCCGGTATGAGCGCCAAAAGTACCATCCCTCAATACCTCGTCCAGTATGAGGGTGAATCGAGCTATCCCTATACCACGTCCGGTACGCCAAAAATATCATTCCTTAATACCCCGTTCGGTATGAGGTAATATTCACGGTAGGGTTCCCTATGTACCCGGTCTTTCTATCATCTCCCAGGTATTCAGTAAGACAATCGTTTCATTCATTCACTTGACAAAATAAATTTTCCGTTTACATTTAATTTTCAGTTTTACAATTTAACTGTAAATCACTTAAGAAAGCAATACATGCATCAAGAAAATA
>NW_019013284.1:0-12137 GCF_000150535.2 Carica papaya | reverse complement strand
TCAGAATAGGAACAGACAGACAGCCACACACACACATATGTAAATCTATATGCAGAAATGTACACCTTGCATGAGAATCTAGTGTATATTACCAGTGCTTGAGTAGTGATGATGTTATAGATGTTTGCATTTGCTAACTTTGTTTCTATTTTTCTTCTAGCTCTTTGGCCGCCCACAGTGGCTGACCGTCAGAGGGCGTTCACATTGTTATGTAAATAAGGTGTTTTGCTTACTTAATCAAACGGTACCTAAAAAAAATGTTCTCTCTCATCTGCTAACTGCAAAAGGGAAGAACCGTCTTCTTGCTTTACTTCTTCCTTTCACAGGTAAAGTAGTTTGCTTCTATTGAAATTATATCAGGTTATTCAAGTGCTGGAAAGCAAAGGTTGTCAAATAAGAACTGGTTGCCAGGTAAAATCCGTTCTCACTGCAAATGAAGGTGAGAACTCAAATTCAGTAAATTATTTCTACTAGACATGACACTTTTTTTTTATAAATAGTTTGACATTCAGTCGGCAAAAGGGTGGTAATGAAGAAAAGTTATATCTGCAGGTTGTGTTGTAGAATGTGGAGATGGCTTACCAGACATATATCATTCTTGCATAGTGGCTCTTCATGCTCCAGATGCTCTGGATTTATTAGGAAACCAAGCAACTTTTGACGAATTGAGAATTCTTGGTGCTTTTCAATTCGTATATAGGTATGCAGAAGTTGGTTCAAGAATGTTTTATTGCCAACATTTTTAAAAAAATAACTAAATCATAATTTGTAAACTCTATCTTGGCAGTGATATTTTTCTTCATCGCGACAAAAGTTGAATGCCCAAAAACCCAGCAGCATGGAGTGCCTGGAATTTCCTGGGTAGTACAGACAATAAAGTGTGCTTAACATACTGGCTCAATATACTTCAGGTTTGTTTCTATTTCGCACTAGTATGATATAGGTACTTTTAACTTTTAAGTATTAGGAACGCACTCTCAATCTCTAAATTATTACATGCAAATTGTCTGAATATTCAAAATATCACAAGAGTTTCCACTAGGACAATTAATATAATCTGGAGAAATGACAGACTTTCTGAAATCTGATATTGCAATATGAAACAAAGAGTACTGCAGCAGATATTTTACCGAAAAATTAGGTGATAATATGAATGCTGCCTACCTAGATACTTTACAAAATTGCATTCTGAAACTGATATTTTCTTTATGAATGTATGACCGGGTGTATAAAAGGTTACAACTAACCATTTTCGATGAAATTTCTGAATATGCAGAATTTGGATGAAAGAAGTGAACCCTTTCTAGTGACTCTCAATCCAGAACATACTCCTAAAAATACCTTGCTTAAGTGGACAACTGGTCATCCAGTCCCCTCTGTTGCTGCATCTAAGGCATCACTTGAGCTTGATCAAATCCAAGGGAAGAGAGGAATTTGGTTCTGTGGAGCATACCAAGGTGAGCATTATCAAAAACAAATGGAGGAGTCCACTTTTGCTTTACTTTTCTTTTCTTTTTTTATTACAGCATGTAATTTAGAAACAAAGATTGATCAAATTGTTCACATATTACTTTTATTTTGTCAAATATATGCTTATGCTTTTGTTTTTTGTCATTGAAAAATGGATTGGCTTCACATCAAACTCGACTGTTTCACGTTTTTCCTCTAGTTTGCTGTAATATTAATTGACTCTAAAGTACATTCTTCCTTTCAGGTTATGGCTTCCATGAAGAAGGACTAAAGGTAGCAAGTTACTTCTCATCAACTTTGTTTCTAAACTACTTCCCTATCATTATTTTGAGGCTAGGATGCAGCAGTTATAAGAAATTGGACATTTATAATCACTGATTTATGTTTCCTTTTTGTTTTTTTTTGAGTTAATTGTACCATTTTTATAAGTGAAGTATGCGTTTTCCCAGGCTGGCATGGTTGCTGCACATAGTTTGCTGGGAAAACATTGTTCTATACTGAACAATCCGAAACACATGGTACCTTCTCTTATGGAAACAGGTGCTCGTCTGTTTGTGTCCAGATTCCTGGAGCATTATATATCGACTGGTAGTGTAACGTGAGTTCTTTGAAACGACTATGTGTTTTCTCTTGTCATTTTTGCCATGTGTTTCTGGCATTGGTACATATATTCTTCAAACCTGATAGTAGGCCTATTCTTTATCAACAACCCAAGACCATAGTAGATCTTAGGCATATAATTATTGTCAACAAGTCATGCATAAACTGAAATTTCAGTTCTATTCTTGTTTTCAACTTGAATAATACTGCTCCTCTTCACTGCTAAAAGCCATGAGTCTAAAGCACTTGATTCGAACATTTGATGCTTTATTGAGCATTCCAGGCTGAGAATTCTTTGGTTTTATAGTAACAATCATCTTGTAGTAGTATTTTATTAAAGGGCTTCGTTGAATCATCAGTTTGTTAGAGGAAGGAGGAACAATCTTTACGTTTGAAGGAAGACCGAGAAAAAATCCTCTAAAATCAGTTTTAAGAGTGCACAAACCTCAGTTTTACTGGAAGGTACTTGAATTAATACTTTGAGACAGTGATCCTTAATACCAAGGAACATAATTGTTTGTTATACGCGATATGATCCCTCGTCTGATGAAGAAAATGTTTTGTCAGGTGATGACACAAGCTGATCTGGGTCTAGTAGATGCATTTATCAATGGGGATTTCTCTTTTGTTGATAAAGATGGAGGACTTATAAATCTTATCATGGTAAGACAATTAATTTGAGATTTGTGCTTATGTTGGTATTTACCTCAAGAAAAAACTTCTCATTGAACTGACTCTGCAGATTCTTATTGCCAATAGAGATTTGAAATCTTTCATTTCAAAACCAACTAATAAAAGGTATATTATCAATCATAAACCAACTACAATATGCATCATATGGTTTTATACAAAATTTAATTTATCTTTTGCATCTATCTATTGTTGGATGCAGGGGTTGGTGGACACCATATTTGTTTACAGCTGGTATAGCATCTGCAAAATATTTTTTCAAGCATGTTTTGAGGCAAAATACTTTGATACAAGCTCGCAGGAATATATCCCATCATTATGACCTGGTAAAAGTTTTAAACCTCCTATTTCTACTCTTTTAGATTGATATTCAATCTATGACAGAAGCGAAGGAATTTACAATTCTCTCTTGCTTTTTGTTTATAGAGTAATGAGCTTTTTGCTCTATTCTTGGATGAAACAATGACATACTCTTGTGCAGTGTTTAAGGTAAATTACTATCATAACTTTTCAGTATTTAGTGGCTTCAACTTGAGGTTGTTGTTATGTCGATGTTAACTTCCAGAGGGATGATGAAGATCTAAAAGTTGCCCAGTTGAGGAAAATATCCCTTTTAATTGAAAAGGTGATCCTTCTACTAACACTCATGATCAAGTTTGTTGTTTCATCGGGATATATATAATAAGGTTTTTGTATATGTTTTGGTTTGATGAACTAGGCTAGAATCAATGAGAGCCACGAAGTTCTTGAGATTGGATGTGGTTGGGGAAGCTTAGCTATTGAAGTTGTCAAAAAAACTGGATGCAAATACACTGGCATTACTTTATCAGCGGAGCAATTGAGATATGCAGAAAAGAAAGTGAAGGAAGCTGGACTTGAGGTATCCATTTAACAAATGATATCTGCTCATCCAACTTATTCAACTATTAATCTCCTCATCATAATTTGACACCAGGATCGCATTAGATTTCAACTCTGCGATTATCGGCAACTTTCAGGTTCCAATAAATATGATAGAATAATATCATGGTGAGTTCTTTTATCAACTTTTTTAAGCCTATGCAACATGAATTTGACAAGTGGAGTTTACATTAAGCATTTTAAGTTAATCACTACTAAGTAATTGAAGGCTATGTAAAATATAACGTTCTTGATTCAGGAAGCTGCCTCTAGCTGGTAAATAATAATGAGTAATGATTGAAAAGATAGAAAAAAAATAGAGAGAGAAAGATGAAAAGATAACACTAGAATATGTCACTAGCCTCACTTCTTCCAAGACAACTGAGAAATTCTAGAAAAGCTAGCACCTAGGATTGTGTTTATGCCTCAAATGCTTAAGTAGTTTTGCGAGTCAGATTGAAGTTATCCCTATTTAGAAGTTTAGCTAAAGGCTTTCTGATCAAAACATAGCCTCTGAAAAACCTTCTATAGTAACTTAAGAGACCAAAAAGAGGACATCAAGGCATGACAACATAGGAAAATTATAACCTTTTATCCAAAAAGAATGGAGCCCTAGTAGCCCGTTGATTAGAGAGCTCAGAGAACAGCTAATGCTCCTATAACACTCCTATTAAGAGATATGGGCAACTAGAACTTCTATTTATTCTAATCATAAACTGGGACAAAAAAAAAAGATGATATATCAGTAGATAAAGCGATGAATCAGAGACGAGTAGGAAAACCAATATACTTGTCATGCACAAGACTACACACTGTTTATATAGTAAGTGTTATAAGTTAATTCATGTGCGAGTTTAAAGAAATACACTTATAGGCAATCTACAAAGTGTTGTATTACCTAAAAAGGTTACATAGGAAAAGGATCATATGAGAAAGAATGAGAGGTTGTTTCTAGAAATCTATACGGATGCAGACTACACAGAGCCAATAGAGGACAAAAACAGGTTGTACATTTCTTGGAGGTAACCTGATTACTTGGAGGAATAAGAAGTAAAAAGTAGTTGCAAGATTGAATGCAGAATTATAATTGCGAGTAATAGCACAAAGGATATGTGAATTATTATGGCCAAAGAAAATCTTAAAAGATCTGGAAATTAAGTGGAACAGCTCATTTGTTTGTACTGTAACAATAAATCTATTGTAAGCATTGCCCATAACCTGTTACAGCATGATATAATGAGGTTGATAGACACGACAGCAAGAAAAAAGCTAGATAATGGTTTAACATGTACCCTATACATGTAAACTAGTTTACAACTTGCAGATGTGTTGACCAAAGACCTAAATAATCTAGTATTCCTGACTATCATTTAAAAGCTGGGATGGACAGTATCAATTCCCCACCTTGGGAGGAGGGATATTAAAGAGAGTGCATTATATGTAAGTAGATTAAAAAACATTAGAGCAAATCGCATCTTATGCAATTAATGTAATTAATAGTTCATTTTCTTTTCTATCTTAAAAAATTTTTATAAATAACTGTGATATTCAATAAAATACACATTTAACCATTTTTGACATATCCAAATAGTTATGTGTGAACTTATAAATAGCAAACTCTGTTTTCGGATTTTCAGAATTGTCTAGCTGTTAAAGAGTTCTATAAACATCTGGGTCGAAATCCAAAAACAAGAGACCTACAAGAGACCCATGAGCCACTGAGCTAAAACTGTTCGGGCGGATTATGTTTTTAACTTAATAAACTTTTAAATCAAGATGACATATGTCGGCTTAAAATATTCTTTTTATGATTCCAAGCTTTTCAAACTCCAAATTTATCTAAAATAGATGTAAGTTCAGTAGTATCTCTATGAATACTAGTATAATTCTGTTCCAAAGCATCACTCTCAAAATACCTCAACCACTTTGCTCTACTCCTTTCTTGTACTGGGTTTCTCTTCCAGATTTCTTTATCATTTCTGTTTTCTAGTTTGCGTGTACAGCAATCAAAATAGTCTGTCAGATCCCAAAACATACCTTCTGCACTATTTAGGGACAGAATTATCCTTGAAATATTGTTTATATACTTCGAATTAATACTGCTTATATCACGTTTATTCAAAACTAGGAAGGAGAAATATGACTCCAGATATGGCTTAGGTACCATTAATCAACAATATTTCAAACTCAATCACTGGATTTTTCACTTTATTATATAAAATAATTGATGGTTTAACTTGTAGAAAATCATTCAATCTACTATTTATATTGTATCATTAGTGGTCTCACCTATAGTCAGTATTTGGGGGAGATCAATCATGACTTCCTTACCCTTCTTTACCCAACTTGACATGGGGGCGACGATTCCCTCTTAGTCAATTCTTCATTTGATACCAACATATCATGGCTCATGATCTAAGTGTAGAATGGGAGTGAGAATGAGCCAGAAATGTAAAAGGAAGAAGGAAACAACTAAACAAACACAAAAATCAACCAAGCACTCTTGACCATAACAAAATTAACTTCTAACAATAAGAAAACTTTAGCTCACTTCAACCGTCACCCTTCTTCTGTTCAAGCTGGTGCAGTCCTAACACATTGCTAACTTCTTCAGTTTGAAAACTAATAATCCAACAGTTTTTAGTCTAAACTCCTTGCTTAAACTCAACTTGCTGTATAATGAGACATTACCATGTCATGTGACTGTGCAGTGAGATGATAGAAGCTGTTGGCCATGAATACATGGAAGAATTTTTTGGCTGTTGTGAATCTGTGCTGACAAAGGATGGCTTTCTTGTTTTACAGGTATTGGTAAAATGGGAAGAACCATCAAAAATGTTATCATATCCTTTTTTGTCAGTTTGTTTGTTTACAAATTTTAATATATGTTTGTCGTTTACCATCAATTTGTTTTTTGCAATAATCAGTTCACATCAATACCAGAGGAAAGATACAATGAGTACAGGCTAAGTTCAGATTTTATCAAGGAATATATTTTTCCTGGTGTGTGTATACCTTCGCTAAACAGGATAACATCAGCCATGTCTACAAGATCAAGACTATGGTATAATTATCATATAAATGGTTCTTCTTATATACATATAGGTATACACACACACATATGTAACATTTTCTTCAAACTTGACCAACTTGTTAAAAAAAATACAGGGTGGAGCATGTGGAAAATATAGGAATTCATTACTATCAAACATTGAGATATTGGAGAAAGAACTTCTTGGAGAAGCAGAGGTAAGAAGAAAGAACAATCTCTTTTCTCTCTCATCAAACCAAGGATGATAAGAAAGCTGTTAAAAGTGGATTTGGGTCTAAATTTGCAGTGAAATATATGCATTAGGATTCAACGAAAAATTCATTAAGACGTGGGAATATTACTTTGACTACTGTGCAGCTGGTTTCAAGTCTTGTACGCTTGGAAATTACCAGGTATCATCTATGGAGTATTAACACATCTTCAACTATTAGGATTAATTTGTCACAGCAACAACCCCAATGATTTGGTAGAGAATCAGGAGAGTTTGTAAATTTAAATAAAAATCCTATGGTATATTGCCTATGTATTAACTTCAATACAATATTGCTTGACCTTCTTTCTTTTTCTTTGGCAACCTCAAAGTTCCAGCCTCTTTCCATTTTTTTTCCTTTTAAAACTTATGTAACTTTTATCTCTGACTAACTTTATACTTTAGTGTTTCTAATACTTAGTTTAAAGGTTAATTTGATATCTTATTTTCATTCGACTGTTTTAGAAGCAATCAAAATAAAAAACTTAAAGTTGAAATTTAAATAAAATAATCAAAATTGAAACTCTCTTAATTAAAAACTATCTAAATATATTTTTTAAAGTAATAAATATATAAATCATTTCAAATAAAATTTACAGCAAAAAACTTACTTTTTTTTATTGTTTAAAATACATTTCTCTTATTTATATAAAAATTATAATTTATCAAATGAAAGCAATTCAAGTGGAAAATTAAAGTAATAGCATTTTGATTTATTTGTATAGTCTAGTAGTAAGACAGAATTTGAATTTGAAACTGTTTTTTTCTTACTCATTTTTAGGTTAAATTTTACGAAAATTATAATTTTATATTTACATATTTTTATAAACTAGGATCCAAATTACAAATTTATATTTTGCAAAAACAGAAAATTCATTCTCCATTATTTCTCAAAAATTCCAGATTATTATTTACAGATTTTAACAAATTTTAAGAGGTAATTTTGCATTTGCAGATTCAATTTGTTTAATTGAAAATTTTCTTAGTTTTAAGGTCCAAAATCATAATCTAATATTGCCAAAAACAGAAAATTCACTCTCCCTTTTCGTCAATTCACGATTTCTTAATTTATTTCTTGTCATTTCTTTTGTCAATTTGGTTTTTTCCAGAAAATTCACTAGTGAAATTTTTAATTTTTCCTTACAAGCATCCCAAAAGTTTAATAAATTAAAATTAGAATTGAAACATGCATCAAAACCATTAAGCAGAATTAGAAACCCAATGCACAGAAAATTTAAAAGCTTTTCCCGGCAGTTTTAATGCGCACGGTCAGTGAGGAACCCAGAAAATTTGCCTTTCCCGGTGGTTTTGGGTGCAGGGAAGGGTAACTGGTGCTAAACAGAGGAAAAATATTAATAAATCAATCCCAAAATTATCCAAGTTTTGGGTTATTAGTCAATTGAGTTGCTATATAGTAAACATAAAGTACCTATTGTTCGATTAATAACCATTAACCCAACTTATGTTGACCATCGGCATATTACTACAAAGCAACTATTTCTGTAAATAAATAATCCAACACTAATTGTATTATTTACAAGAAACAAGTAATAAATTAAATAAATCATAAGCAAACAAATATGACAAATTTCATGTATGATTACATAAGTTTTTTTTTGCTTTAAGTATGTTTTGCTTTCACTTATCTTAATGGTATCAGAAAATTGGCTAGGTTTATAGCACTGCGAATTATTTTTGTTATTTGGACATGATACAGAAGCCCAGAGAGAGAGAAGTGAAGCACTCATATTATCATGAATCCTATGTCTAAATCGGTAAAAAAATCTCCTTCAGAAAGTTTGAATCAAGAAATTTTAATATCAATCAAGAAAATCGTTATAAAGATACTAACCTATAACAGATGTGAACCTACATCAACTAGAGCAAAACTACTAAGAAGAAAAATAAAATGTCTGAAACTGAACCTTACATTTTTAATGTCGTTTCCTTATAAATCTCAAGATCACCTCTGCATTCTGCATGATAAAATTGGAAACTTGCACAGCAACAACTCGAGGATGTAAGCTGGGGCACAAATTGGATGAAGCTACAAAGAGCCAAAAATTATCAAATAATCAGAAATAAATTTAAGTTATTGCTGCATAACAACAAAAACTAAGTAGATACTTTTAGATGTCTATCCAAACAAATCAACACAAATAGTCAGTCATGGTAACCTCATGCTAAGCAAATTCTAACACTGAATTAAAAGAATAAACAAAGAGAGCTAATAACAAAGAAGAAAAAATGTGATATCATAACTCTTGGTCCTAAAGAATTATGATGTCTTTTCAACTTAATACGTTTTAAAAATTACAGCCCAAAATTTAAGATTAAAAATTTCACTAAGAAGAAAATACACATTGATTTTGATGATTGAGAGGTGGTAAATAGATGGCCTAAGTAAGATAGTTCGATAAATAGTTGGCTGATCAGTTATACTATAGCTTTATCTAGATAGTGTACCAACTTTATCATTTATCACATAACATGCACCATAAGTGCAAATTGGTAATAAACTTAGTAATTCAAAGCTAGAAAGGACAAGTCAATTCAGACCAACAAATTATGCATGAAGGAGTAATTATTGGCAAGAGACTGGTCTAAAGAATTTTCTAGAAGAGACAGGTGAATAACGAAGAGTGAGATTCTCACAATTATAGAACTGAAAAACCCTTTACTTTGATACTATTTTGAATCATCGGGTGAGTAACAATTATCTTAATTTTTTAAATGGATAGGAGTGAGTAGTTGTATTATCTAGATTCTAACAAAGGTAAACACAGCTTCCAATTTAAGCCTACCTGATATATTATCATTTGGCAATGTCTACATTTATAAGCTATCAAATTCTAGTATGAATAATCTCGAAGATGCCCATGATTCTTTTAAGCCTGGTGAGTATTTCCAACTAATCATGCCTTCATCTCCAGTTTGGAAGACCAAAAGCAGGAAACTGCTCTCTTTGCATAATCCCTCTTTCCTCCTCACTGATCTTAAAAAATTATACACTCTGGTAAAGCTAAACAAAATCTGATGCACATTGTCAAAAAGTATAGTAGCATGGTTGAAAGTGCATTTGCAGAAAAACTAGGTGATTTCTACGAAATGCATACTTTGTTCAATGGAAAAATTTAAGCCTAAAATTAGCATATTTGGTGGAAAGCCAATGTTAATTCTCGGTAATATTTGCCACACTTTTCTTTCCTATCAAACAAACCTCAGAAAGCATTCCTGGTAATACTTTCACACTTTTAGTAGAGTGAAAGAGAGCAGATCTACATGGTGGAAGAACAGATTTACCTAATGGGAGGCTGAAGACAGCCAAGTACTTGGGACTTCCTCCACTCAGGTCTCTCTGTTTCCTACCCTAGCCCTCGGACCCCTAAAGTTTTCTCTCTGCCTTACATTTCCTCTTCCACCTCTCGATCTTTCATCTCTTTACCCAGAAGTTGAAAGCCCAAAAAAAGGAACCCACATAAAACCCTCGTCTAATCTGCCCTCCGTTCTCCCTCGTTAATCCCTCAACCAAAGTTTTTTCTCTTTATTTCCAAATTTTCTTTGTTAACAAACTCCCGAAATTCTAAAATCTTCCCCTCTCCTTCAGGATTCTCTTTCCCTCTAAAAGCACGTCTCTCTTTCCCACTTCTCCACCCCTTCTATAGCCGCGAAATTGTCCTTTTCGCGTGCTCATTGATTTATTTCATCTTCTTCTTCCTAAGTATTATCTTCCACGAAGCGGTCTACCGGTGTTACCGCACATGCTTGTCTACTTCCCTGCCTTCGCTTTTACCAGATGCTCCAGTTTGCAGTTATGGTCACGCACATTGAGCTCTGATCCCTTCGTCTTCTTCTTCTTCCACGGAAACTCGGTCTGCTCCGACCAACCTTTGCGTCCTCTGCCCCTTTTCTCCATCTTCTTGGGACGCTCGCTCTTTCTTGGTCGTTACCCAAAGGCAGTAAGAAACAAATATTCAAAATTCAAAAAGCATTGCCATTTAAAGGAAAGAAAATGCTGAGGCCGGGCTCTGTAAGGCCAGATTGGGTTTGTATAGAAGGCCTCGTTTGGGCTTTAATTGGGCTCCGGTTAATAAACATATATAGAATTGGCCTTTGAAAAATGGGTTTTATTTTAGAAATGGGTATTTGATTTATGAGAATGGGTTAAAAATACCAGTTAGTAGTACATAAGAATTGAGAAAAGGGGTCGATGGCTTTTTGGTTAAAAAGAAAATTGATTTGAAAATTTCCACCTACCAATTAGTAGATACATTTTCAATTTTTTCTACAACTGTAAAAGTTGAAACAAAAAATTGATGTAGATCAAATCAGTCGTGTGTATAAAAAAAGGATAATTTTAGGATTTGCCTGGTATTTTCTTTTAGAAAATTTAAAATAATGCATATCAAATAATTATTAAAATTATTCTTTTTCATTTGAAATTCTTCTAGCGTATTCTGACATTTATGAAATTTAAGCTCATGATAGTAGTACATAAAAATTTCTAACTTTTTTTAAAATTTTAATCTTTTCTAATATAATTAAATAAACAACTTACCATTTATTTAATTCTTCCAAACTTGCAATTGAGAGATAAACAACTGAACCATCACAGTCTAGCTAAAATTGAAAGTTATCTTTTATGTAAAGATAAAAAAAAAAAAAAAAGTCTTGATGATTACCCACCGGTACTACCAAAAATATTTAATGGAAGCATAAAGCAAGTGTCTCTAAGGGCAATACAGTTCTTTCATTTATGATATCGTCATGACTTCTATCTATGAAACTATCATGATTGTTGTTTCCGAAGATAATGGAATAATATTTTTCATTTACGGCCATGATGGAGAACATTTCTCAGGATAAATGAAGTACAAAGATTCCAATTTCGAGAGAGAACGTCTCAAAATCATCTTGGCATTTCACTTGAACAAAAAATAATATACGTATATACGGCTGAAGAAAAAGAACGAAACACTAACTATCAAACCATCAAATCGCCCGGCAGGAAAGCAAAACTGTCACTGGCAATACATTAGTAAAACTGCGCTGCATTAACGGTCAAGTAAGCAGTGCAGCTGACAAAAAATAGGTGCAATGATGCACTTCCATAATTTCTCTAGTTGAAGTGAAACTCTGTCGAAACAGAAAGCCAAAATGAAAATCTTGTCTGAA
>NW_019013282.1:2847-14680 GCF_000150535.2 Carica papaya | reverse complement strand
TAAATGTTAATGGTTCACGTGTAGCAGGGACCCCATATGGGATCCCTAGGGATACTAGTGGGCTGGTAAAAGGGGAAATCTATTTTCTGATGATTGAAATATAAAGGTATGATACGTGTTATGTTATTAAGTGTGTATGATTCCATGATATTATAAGGTTATTGTTTTCATATATTGTTTTCATGGATCTCACTGAGGTAAGTGGACAGTAAAGGTTTATGTTAATAAACGAGTTCGTTATAAATTATGCTCCATTGGTCCTTTTTGTTTTCTATCCACTTTTACTTCCGTGGTGGTAGATAGTGTGATGTCTTTACTGGGCTGGTGCAGCTCATCTCTTATTTAACCATTTCAGATCAGGAAGACGGCGAAGGGGACGCCTAAAGATTTTATAGTTATATTTATAGTTTTTATTTCGAGTATCTCTTTTAGTTAGTTTGTTCCTTCATGTTTTGAGTATGTTTTAGTTATTGTGTAAGGGATGTTAATCAAAATTTTTATTACGCTTCCGCATTTGAGATTTTTAATACATATATTTCATTTAAACTTCTGGGGCCGTTACAGTTGGTATCAGAGCCGCGTTCCTCGGACCCATCCCTTACACAATAATGCTTAGAGAAATATTCACCGATAAACCGTTACTCAACCATTCCTTATGAAATGCAGGTGCAGAGAGATGAGGAGAGTCATAAGGTGCTAAATGTTGTGACCATGTAAACCTTTAGTTTATAGTTTAAAATATTATCATTATCAATTTATGTTTTTTATATTATACTAAGTAGGATGTTAAAAGGTATTTTAGTTTTTCATTAACAATTAGATCATGTTTCTGATATTAAATTTTAACCAATTTTTATATAGTGTTATATAAATATATGATTTAAACTAAAATATTGACTTAAAATTACTAATTACATTATTATAGAGTATAGGAGATTTTTCAAAACAAACAAAAAAATGCATCACATTAAGTAATAAAAATAAAGCAATCTATGAAAAGAAACAATGAGAATTTAGGTATGAAATAAAAAATTTAACATCTTGATCAACAATTCATACTCAACAGACAAAAAATTAATGATCATATTTTTCATGAAGCCGAGACTTTTGAATATTAAGAAAAATATCCAATTGTTTAATAAAATATTATTTCTCAGAAAATAACAAACCCATTTGAAGACAAAAAAAATATAGTTTGATATCACAAATTTTTACCAAATTAGAATTTTAATATCTTGTAAGGTTTTTGATGAAGTTCTCTTATACAATAGTATTATGACAAAATCAGAAAAATAAATTCAACTTTACCACACACTTCTTTTATTACGTATTTTTTATTTTTAAATCACTAATTTAAAATATAAAATTATTAAGTGATTGTGATCCTCTAAGTATTGTTTTTATTATTTTTTGATAAATATTTATGGTTTCATACTTGTATGGTCAATAACATTATTTATATTATGAAGTACTTAACACTTAATTATCTAATTTTAATCAATTAGCAAGGTAATAATTATACATATATAATTATGTACGGATTGTAAAGAAATGTGAAGAGGGTGGACTTTGTTAACCGTTATCATTAAATTGGTCTTCTAAAGACAAAAATTACGAAACTAAAAAATAGTCAGCAAAAAATATTCAAAGCTATTTCCATCTATCTCATTTTCCTTAAGTCACTTTTTCTTTTGAGTTTCATTGTTCCAATAGCACTTACCATCTTCATCCAGAATTTTGAATTCCCATAAAACTCATCTTCTAAAAATTTAAAAAAAGTTGTAAAAGTATATAAATTTTTAGACGATTTTTTAGATTAAAAGGACCAAAAGATCGAGTTTTTGTTACTTATAATTCAAAAAAATATTGCAGTGTGATTTATTTTTAACATTATCTCAACAAAATTGTTTCTTACTCATCACATTTTAAATAGCGATAATTCTTTATTTACTTTAAATAGTTTATGATTCTTTACTTGAGTTCAATGATTTCATAAGTTATAGTATAAAATAAGACTTATTGTAATATCCATCTCGTAAAAAAAATTGTAAAATTCCACTTTAAAGAAATTAAGAGAGTGCAGAAGTGAAAATAGAGTGTGAATCAGTAGGAAGGGAGTGACTGGCTGTGAGGGTGTAGAGGTGTGCCGACCTCTCCTTTTGAGAGGTAAGCAATTTTTGGTGATTGTTCTAATGATGTCTAGGTTCCTCTTAAGCTGTTCACTTATCACCTATTCCCTGTCCAAAACATAAATAAATCGAGCTCAACCAGGCTCTGTTTCTACTGCACTTTTGAATAGTACAAGTATATTAGTATTCCTTTCCTTTTTTTGATTTTAATTCTTAAATGTATTATGCTTTTAAGGTTCAGTTAGTTTTTTATAAGGGTCTAGCTTCATTTAATCCAAAATTCAGTGACAAATCTACTTCTAAAAATCACTGGCTTGACAAAAACAAATTGTAACCCATTGTTCATAGTGCAGGCAACTCGTCTGTGTTTTCTGATCATCTGAAGTTGATTTGCCCAGGCATGTAGATTGTTTTTGAATTCTTCCGGAAGGTAAGACCTATAGTAATATATTTTATGCATGCAATGGTGTTTATAGAAACATTATGAATAAATTTAGTTTTCAAATCTGATCTCTATTGTGGTTTTAGGATTGAATGAGTGTGTGTGTGTGTGTGTGTCATGTATCCATCTGGTTTAAAATCTATAAATTGGATGGATTTTTATGTATACTTGCATTTGATAAACTGTTTATTAAAGGATGGTAAGATGAAAAAATAGATACGAGAAGGGAAGGTATGAGTTTGGAAAAAAATATATATATATCTCTGCTTGCGAGTTAGTTTTCTGCAAAGAACAAAATTAGAAAAAAAAAAGAAATTAAAAATAAAATAAATCTAGAAAATGAATTAAATATACAAATTTTAAAATAAATAAAAGAAGTAAATTATCAAAATGAAATTAAAAAAGTATACATAACAATAAAAATAAATAAGAGAAATAAAGCTATGGAAAGAAAAAGTTAATTGAGGCAATTATGGATAAAATATGGACTCTAGATGAATAATTAAGAAAGAATAAAAAGAAAAAATCAAAATTTAATAACTAAAATATTTAGTACATACAGTACTCAGGAGGGGTATTACTAGAATTACTATTATGACTGTTGTCACTACTTACTGTTTATTAATAGGAACCCTACTCTTAGATTGGATGGATACTGAATTGTTTACCATTTACCATTTACTGATATAATTGTAATTTCCCTTTTTTAGAGATAGTGGTGTCCTCACTGCCTCCTTGGTATCGATTTAGGCATATGCATGCAGTCCGGTTATAATTATTAAAATAATAAAATTTTATAGCAAAAATTCAAATATAATAGATAGTGTATTTAAAAAATAAAATTTTATTTAATAGAAAAATTTGACGTTGTTTCTCTCGGGCATCGAGATGTCACATTGACGTTTTTCACCGACTGCATAAAATAGTCAATGCTAGACATTTATTTTCTTATCACATTGTAATTGTTCTTCAATAATTAGTTAGTCCTCTCGATTGATGTAAAGAAGAAGTATCGTGAAAAATTAGTTACCTTCTCTATATATTATATTGTTATCATTATCGACTTATATTTTTATATTATACTATACCTTGAGTAGGATGTTAAAAGGTATTTTACAATTTTTATTAAAAATTAGATCATGTTTCTAAGGTTAATTACTAACTAATCTTTATATATTGGTATATAAATACATGATTTAAAGTAGAGATATTGTATTAAAATAACTAATCCTATTATTGTAAAGTACAGTGGATATTTTTGTGTAACGTGGCTTTTTACATTAAGTGTGGTGATAAAATTCTAACATTATCTCAATAGAATTGTCATTTTTCACTTTTAAAAAAATAAATGACGAATAAATTCTTTAGTGCATTGATTAAAATTCAAAAGTTAATTTTAATATAGTTGGTGACTAGAGAATTAATCAAATTATTTTTTTTAATTAATTATATATATATATTAAGTAAGATATTACATGAATACAATAAAATCACATCTCAAATAGTGATGAGTGGCTGATTTATTTTTCTTTACCTGCTTGATAGATCTAGCAAACTCCAACAATGTATTTGTGAGATCTAATCGAATTAATTTGAGTCTGACTTTAGAGTTGCTATTTATTTACGTCCTGCACCTATATATATTTGTTGTTTTGAATCCGTTTGAATAGGGCCCATCATACAAGAAGAGAAATCGCAAGCAGTTAGTCGAACCCCTTAAATCCGTAATTGTTTGAGTGATTCAAGCACCAAGTAGTGATCAGTGCCACACTGAGCTAGTAAGTAGTCTAGTTGACTGATTTACGTAGATGAATCCAGCAACTTGAATCACATCCTTTTAGCTCTCAAGTCTGTTGACAAGTTAAATCCTTTGTACGTTCTCAAGACTGCTTGCCAATGAATAACCAACTAATAAACTTTTCTTGGTTTGTTAATAAGGAAGGATTGGTTGCAAAACATTTCCAAGAACTATAACTAATTTGCCATATTTTTGGTAAAATGAGCCCTTAGATCTATGATAAATTTTGTTACAGGAGCAAGCTATTTCGTTGGCTAAGAGTTTTTCTTATAATTGTTTTAGTTTCTAATTTGTAGTCAAGAGTTTGTTCAATATTATTTTGTTCATTGTTTAATTTATATTTTGCATATTAGATTCTACAAAACCCCTTTTTTTATGCTTTTAACTCGTTGGTCAAGAAAGATAATTGCTTTCCAATTCCCTGTGGATTAAATTCTTCTTACCACAACTACAATATTATTTTGTTGGTTAATTAAGAATTTATTTTTGGTGGATTCGTCACTCATCAAAATTTTTATCATTATCTCAACAAAATTATTTTTTACTTTTCAAAGTAAATGGCTAATAAGTTATTCCACAACAAGATTAAATTCAAATGTAAATTTTATTTGGAGTGACTCATTTTGTATTATAATGGCAGTTGTAGAACTAATAAAATTAATATTTATAAGTATTTTATATAAATTAAATAAAATATCTAATAAGTATAATAAAATCACATCCCAAATAGTCATAGATCATTATTTAAGAAATTATTTTTAAATTACTAAAATTCTTTATTACTTTAAAAAGTTTCTAATTCTATAATGGAGTTCAAAGATTTCATAATTATAGTATAAAATAATATTTACAATTTTCACAGCCTACACAAAATAATCAACCCTATACATTTATTCTCTTATCATATTATAATTGTTCTTTAATAATTAGTTAGTCCTCTTGATTAATGCAAAAAAGAAGTATCTTGAAAAGTTGGTTACCTTCTCTATGTATTTTATATTGTTATCGTTATTGACTTAGGTTTTTATATTACACAATACTTTGAGAAGAATGTTAAAAGGTATTTCAAAATTTTCATTAATAATTAGATTATGTTTCTAATGTTAATTACTAACCAATCTTTATATATTGGTACATAAATACATTATTTAAAGTAGAGATATTGCATTAAAATAACTAATCACATTATTGTAAAAAAAATGGAGACAACATAATGTGAGGGAAAAAATATTGACTATGAGCTATGAGGAAGAGAAAACAAATTGATTAATTGAATAGAAAAGCTTCCAAGGAGAATGAATTTTTCATTTTTAAGCTCTAATTAACCATGTGGTGGAATAATTTTTTTTATGTATAATTATCTTTTCAAATTTCTTAAGAGGTTAGTAATAAGTTAAAGGTAACTCAAAAAACTTACAAATGTATCACATTAATTAAATTTACAATATCAGTAATAAGTTAAGTTAATATTACAAAAAAAAATATGTATGATTATTCAATTATTTTAAAGGCTCACAAGGTGCTAAATCTTGTGACCATGTAAACCTTTAGTTTACAGTTTAAGATGTTATCGTTATCGACTTATATTTTTTATATTACACTATGTAGGATGTTAAAAAGTATTTTATATGGGATATACTAATTTTTTAGGCTGAGATGATCTTTGACCACGCACCACTTTTTGGTTGCGGGTTACTACCAATTTTTTTAATAATTTTATATTTTATCTCTCAAAAAGAATTTAAGCATCTCATTTTTCTAGAACCTAAAAATTTGAGTACTAGGAAAAACATCCAATTCTTTAATAAACCATTATTTTTTCAGGAAATAATATTGGCATATATTTAAAAGAAAGCCCATATCATATCATTAGTTTCTACTAAATTAGATTCCTCATTTCATTTAGGAATTTTAGTAAACTTTTCTTAAATAAATGGATTATGATAAAGAAAAAATAAATTCAAGAATATCTCACACTTCTTTTAAATATACTTTATATAGACATATTTTACAAATATAAATATGCCTACTTAAACAATATGTAGCATAATTGTTAAAAAATTTTTAAAATAGAAAAAGAATATACATATATACATATATATATAGATCCTCTACTATTCATTAGTTCTCTTTTAATAAATTCAAAAGAGTTTTCTTTCTCTTCTCTAAAGTCCAAATACCAAACATAAATTTTCATGTCTAATCATCACCCATCATATAGCAACAAGAACTTTTGTTAAGAGCTTCAAATGCATGGCCACCACAAAACCTAAACAAATGACAACTAGCTAGAGAGCCTTGTTTTCCACCACCTTTACGCCCAGAGGCTCTGCAGATGCTACCGCCAGCACTATAGGGATTTGTGTACTATGCGATGGAAGATGGCAAGTGCATCCAGATTTTAATTAAAAGTGGTGATCAATCTCAAGCCGTTAATCACAAACATGATCATGTAGTTCAGATATTACGTATATTCGACATAAAGTCTGAAAGATGAAACTTTCCATCTACATAATCTTTAAGCCAAAGTGATGATTATGGGAGATTAGAGCTGTGTATTCTGCATATAATGAATGTAGGTGTGGCACTAACAGTCTCTAAAGCGACACATGTAGCAACTAAAGTAAACACAAGAGGTGCATTCTACATTTTGGATCTTTTATACATGATCTACAAATTTTGAACTTACCTTTTCTTCATCAGCATCACAGTTTATCTTTTAGAAACACATATATACACATTACTTAGCATAACATGCAGTGAATTTGAACATGAATATATATATACAACCAAAACAATGATAAAGAGTAAGGCTAGTTGGGGCACCTCCACCTTTTATTAGCCAAAACATCATGGTGGAGTCTATAATCGCTAGTAATGGATGTATATAAAAAAATATATATAAGATAGAATTATCAATAAATATTAAGTAGTGGGATTGATGTCATAGAGATACAATTAGCAATTCAATGTGTACTATTCCAAAACATTAAATCTTGTGATAAAATAAATTGCTATTAAGATATTGATTACTTATATAACTTTGTGACTTAGTTTCCTCGTTTGAGTATCTATCATTTGTCACACGACCTTTATGGGTAGAAGAAATATCTAAAGTTCTCCTATTTGTATAGAAATAAAATATCATTCAATTTTTCATTTGTCCCATGATTTTTATGGACATAAGGAATATCAACAAGATCTCCTATTTGTAAAGAAGTAGAAAATCAAATACTAGAAGCTTGCTGTCAACCTAAACAACAATCAAGGCTCATTGCTGGAAAGTAGCAGTTCCATCAGGGCGAGTTCATTACTTGCACAAGGTGTAAAAAGGACCAACACTTCTACCTCTGCACTACTAGGGATTATAGACTCTACCATGATGTTTTGGCTAATAAAAGGTGAAGGTGCCTCAACTGGCCTTACGAGAGGTAAATTTTTATCATTATTTTGGTTGTATTTGTATATATTCATGTGCAAAAACACTACATGTTATGTTAAGTAATGTGTATACATGTGTTTCTAAAGGATAAACTATGATGCTGATGAAGAAAGGGTAAGTAGCAAAATATGCAGATCATGTACAAGAGATCCAAAATGTAGGATGCACCTTTTGTGTTTGCTTTAGTTGCTACAAGTGTTACTTTTAAAACTGTTAGTGCCACACCTGCATTCATTATATGCAGAATGCGCAGCTCTAATCTCCGATAATCATCACTCTAGCTTAAAGATTATGTAGATAGGAAGTTTCATCTTTTAGACTTTATGTCGACTATACATAAAATCCAGACTGTATGATGATGTTTTGTGATTAACAGCTCGAGATTGATCACTACTTTTAATTAGAATCTTGATGCACGTTAGCGACCATAAAATTAATTAAATCAATGTTTTTAATTATTTTATAAATATTACGTAAGATATCACATATATATAAAAAATTCGCATCTCAAATAGCAACGGATTATTCATTTAAGGTAAAGATGCAAAAAATTAAAATAACTTTCCAAATAACCATAGATTCTTTATTTAAGTTCAAAAATTTTATAAGTTTAAGTATAATAAAATCTACATTTTTCACGGCCTATATAAAACACTCAATTGCATTTATCATCCCATCACAATTCAATTGTTCTTTAATTAAATTTAGTCTTCTTGACTGGTGCAATAAAAAAATATAGCAAAAAGTTAGTTTTCAAAGCCAACATAACCTCTCAAGTTATTTATTATAGATTAAACTCAAGGGTACGTACTTAACCTCCATTTATTCGAAGAAAGAAAAAAAAAACAAGTTTCCTTCCATTTTTCTTAATCCTCAGGCACAAAAATAATATCTAGATGTTGGATTTTAATATTTTCTGCAGTGTAAATCTCAGGTCTTAAGATTTAAAGGAGGAAGCTTTGGAGAAGATATGTACCAGCAAAATCTTAGAGGACCCAAGACCATATTGCACTCGTTCCCACTCGTTAAGGCTTCACTTATACCATTCATAAAAAAATCTTTTCTCATTAATTTTATTGTAGATGTATTTTTCATGGACGGTTTTCTTTATGATAAATAAATAACTATATAGATAAAATTAAAATTATTACTGCAGCTGAATGGCTTCAATTTCCTTCACACATCTCACTAGGAGCTTCACTAGAAGAACGAACTTGATATGTTTGTTCTTGATCCATACAAGATTAAATTTAACAAGATATCAAGTTACAAGTTTGAGGAGCATGAAATAGAATTGGTGAAATTTTTTATGAGGAAAACAATCAACTTGGGAATTTTGTTCTTATAACTCCTAAGAAAATTTCTCTTAAAATTGATCGTAATGTTGCATATTATTATTGCAAGCTTTTCTATTCCTCAATAGCATTAAAAAAGGTCGAATATCTGTGTATAACCCTTCCAACAATATTGATCATCTGTTGATTTAAATTTGATATTTGATTGTCTATTTGCTATTTTTTTAATGAATTATGATAAATGAATCCAATACGCTTAGTTTAAGCATATAAGATTGAATTATTAATGAGATATATTACTTCAATGTTAGTCATCCCATCAAAAGAATGATTTTTTTAAAGAGTGATAAGATGTTATATAATAGAAATAGTTTTTAGTGATACTTAAGACTTTATAGTCACTTTAATAAAACTTTGAGAAAATTTCTTCTGCTTATTTGATCATTTATATAGGATATACACTTTTTTTAAGGCTAAGACAGTCTTTGACCATGCACCATTCTTTGGTGGTGGTTTACTACGAATCTATTTAATAATTTTATATTTTATCTCTAAAAAAGAATTTGAGTATCTCATTTTTTCTAGAACCCAAGAAATTTGAGTATTATGATAAACATCCAATTCTTTAATAAATCGTTATTTTGTTAGGAAATAATACCTGCATATATTTAAAAGAAAGCCAATAACATATTACTCATTTCTACTAAATTAGATTCTTTATTGCATTACGGAAGTTTAGTAAAATTCTCTTAAATAAAAGAATTATAGTAAATCAAAAAATAAATTGAAGGATACCTCAGATTTCTTTTAAATATACGTAATATGTACATTTTTCACAAATATAAATATGCTTACTTAAACAATATGTAGCATTATTGTTAGAAAATTTTTGAGGTAGAAAAAAATATATATATACATATATATTCTCTATTGTCTTTTAGTTCTTCTCTCATTAATTCCAAAGAGTGTTTTTTCTCTTCTCCAAAATCTGAATTCCAAAAAAAAATTTTAAAGTCTAATCATCACCCATCGTACAGCAGCAAGCAATTTTGATGAGAGCTTCTAATGCATGGCCATCACAGAACATAAACAAATGACGACTAGTTAGAGACTCTTGTCATCCACCACCTCCACACTTAGAGCCTCTACAGATGCTGCTGCAAGCACTATAGCGATTTATGTACTACGTGGTGGAAGATTGCACGTTCATCCATATTCCAATTGAAAGTGGTGATCAAGCTCATGTCGTTAATCAAAAAACTAGATCATGCAGTCTGGATTTTAATTATAGTCGACATAAAGTCTGAAAGATAAGACTTTCAATCTGCATAATCATTAAGCTAGAGTGATGATTAAGGGAGATTAGGGTTGTGCATTCTGCATATCATAAATGCAAGTGCGCACTCACAGTTACTAAAGCGACTCTTGTAGCAACAAAAGAAGACACAAGAGGTGCATTATGCATTTTTGACCTCTTGTACACCCTTTACAACTTTTGTAACTTTCCTTTTCTTTATTAGCATCACAGTTTATCTTTTAGAAACACATATATGCACTTTACTCAGTATAACATGTGGTGGATTTCCACATGAATATATACATACACAACCAAAATAATGATAAAGATTTACCTCTCATAAGGCCAGTTGGAGCACCTCCACTTTTTATTAGCCAAAGCATCATGGTAGAGCCTGTAATCCCTAGTTGTGAAGAGGCCGAAGTGTCAGTCATTTTTACATCTTGTGTAGGTAATGGACGCACCCTGATGGAACTACTGCTTTTCATAAATGAGTCTTGATATGTTGTTTAGGTTTACAACAAGCTTCAAGTATTTGATTTTGTAATTCTATATAAATAAGAGATCTTGTAGGTATTCATTATATCCATAAAAGTTGCGAGAAAAATGAAATTTTGAATTATTTTTTTACTTTTTTTTAAATAGGAGATCTTGTAGGTATTCCTTCTACCTATAAAAGTCGTGTGACAATGACAGATACTCAAACAAGTAAACTAAGTCCCAAAATTATATAAGTAATCACTATCTTAATAGTAATTTATTTTATCACAAGATTTAATGTTTTGCAATAGTACAAATTGAATTGCTAATTGCATCTCTATGACACCAATCCAACCTACTTAATATTAATTGATTATTCCATATTTTATATATATATTTATACACATCAATTCATAATAATGTGAGAAAAATATTGAGGCTAAAAATTAGTTTTATGGCTAAAACTTGAGGTAAAAATGAAGAGACAACATTATGTGAGGAAAAAAAATATTGACTGTGAGGTAAGAGGAAGAGAGAAACAATTGATTACTTGAATAGAAAAGCTTCAAAGGAGAATGAATTTTTTATTTTTAAGCTCTAAGAGACCATATGTTGGAATAATTTTTTTCTTGTATAATTATCTTTTAAAATTTCGTACGAGGTCAGCAATAAGTTAAAGCTAACTCAAAAAACTTACAAATGTATCACGTTAATTAAACTTACAAAATTAATAATAAGTTAAGTTAATATTACAAAGTAATATTTGCATGAGTATTCAATCATTTTAAAGGCTCACAAGTGCTAATGTTGTGACCATGTAAACCTTTAGTTTACAGTTTAAAATGTTATCATTATCGATTTATATTTTTTATATTACACTATGTAGATGTTAAAAGGTATTTTAGAATTTTCATTGACATTAGATCATGTTTCCATATTAATTTTAACCC
>NW_019013281.1:0-11235 GCF_000150535.2 Carica papaya | reverse complement strand
TATGATCAAAGTGGTAAAGTAATAATGATAAGATAATAAAGTTTTGGAATAACAAATAAAATTGGGAATAAAATAAGAAATTAAGAAAATAAAGAAAAGAAAAAAACCAAATGAGAAATAAAGTTTAAATGATATAGAATAAGAAACTAGTAAAATAAACCATATCAACCAAATTAATTAGTAGGCTAAGAATTAATATGAATTAAGTTAAGGGACAAATAAGCTAAAAGAATAGTAAAGAATCAAACAAGAAATAAGTTTAATAAACCAAAGTAGGACAAAATACAATAAGTAATAAGAAAGCAAATAAGAATGAGAAAATTGCTCAAAGACTATGAAACATGTTTAGCACGTATCAGAAAGGGAGGGTGTGTGTGTAGCCATAGTTGGTAAATAAGTACGGTGAACTCTACCCATAGACATATGCTTCAATCAAACATAGCTAAAAAATTTCATATCAGACATGGTTGGAAAAGTGTTCAGTAGTATCTATTACTGTACGTGGAATGAAAATTTAAGTGTTAAGTAATCAGTGTTTCATATTCACATGGTAGAAGGGATCTTTAGTGCTCTTAATGGTATCAGTAAAATTGGCATCATGCGATGAAACTTGTTAACAAGTAAAAATAAATGTAGATAGAAATAAAATTCTGATAAGATTCAAACTGAGTAAAAATAAGAACACAAATGACAATGCTAGTGTGATTATATGTAAGTGTGTATAGTATAAGTAATACTTTAGTGAAATGTGAAAATAGTAAAAATCTGAAAAAGTGAACAATGATAAAGTAAAATATAAATAAATAGTGATAGTATGATAAAGATATAAGAAAAAAAAAAGAGACAGTGATAAGAAGATTGTTACTGTTAGTAAAAATCACGTTTAGAACGAGTATAATATTTGTAAAACAAGAAAACAATGTGAAAATAAAACTCTAAGTATTGCATCAAAATAAAATTTAAAATATAATAAAATCTTGTAGTGTTTTAAAGTAATTACATTTCTAAAAATGTTAATTCACGTTAGTAATTTTATTTTTTACAAATTTTAGATAGATTGTTATACAAATAATAACATTTACATTTTTACTGAACGAGTGAACTTCACCCAAAATTTACCATGGTTCTTTTTATATCAGAATATTTAGTATTAGATACCTGATCAGTAAAGAATACGCTATGTGGATCTTTACTCGAGTTTATAAAGAAACTAAGGTTAATGCCTTTATTTTGATATAGATATGCCTCATGCTATTTTTGTATCTTAATGTACATATATAAGGCATGTATAGGAAAAGTTTTTATTTTAAATGTTGCATCTATTTACCATTTTTGTTGGTTCTATTAGTTAAAAGTGGTGTGCATACGTCCATGCGAGACAAGACATTACAGGATACACATTTGAACTTCATACATTTACATTAAATCTCACATAAATTATTTTATAATTACATCGGATCACATACATTTTTTTTCAAATTCTTATACACACTTACATTGAATTTCATACTTTGAAGCATTATAAATTCTCACAAATCACATACGATTTATCTCATGCATTTGAATATGTCATCGTATATATCGTTTTTAACACCTATCAAAGAGGGCATAAGGATCCCAACTACCACTATGGATAGGCACATAAAGGATAAAGAATACATAATTATACAACATTACTTCACCAAGATGGTCGCATAACAGAATTATATCTACACACGCGCATACCCCTCCACGATATATGATAAAACGGATTTTATAATTTTAAATCATTTTTTATTTCACCACACGATACTATTTTCAACTACTATCAGAGAGAGCAAAAGGGATCCCCACTACAACATGGATACGGAATGCCACACTTCACTAAAGTGGTAACAAAACTTAAGAGAATCCTATCCATGATTGGTATTTTGTTTCTTATAAGTTTAAATATATATTCTATTTATATCTTTTACATTTAAAATAAGACAATTAGAAGTAGGTATCTATTTAACATGATATAAAATTATAGACAATTGATTAAAAGGTTGATTATTTAATATTATGGAGAACAATTTCTTGGATTGCTCATCATTATAGCAACATTTGAGGTCACCACATCACTAAAATCTAATTCAAAATTCTTTTCCATATGCAACCTCATGATAATATCCTTTTGAGTGGAAGCACGTAAGTATATTTAAATTTCCTTTTCTTTAAACTTATCCTGGCCCTTGGTTTCTCTTGAGGGACCCTAAAAGTCAGCATGTTTTCCAGGCTTTCTAAAATACCAACATGAATTATTTGTTTTGGTAATTTTAATGGCCTTCAAAAAACTTTTCTCTGATTGATACCAGGAAGGCTTTTATTCCTAAACTTGCCTATGTAACACCCAATAATATTTTTTTTAATTTTATTTTTGTTTATTTATTTATTTGTTTTGTTTTAATTTAATAAAAAAAGGGGTAAAATTTGTTAAGGATTTATTTGAAAACAATTTTGGAGAAAAGTAGTGAAAATTTGGGTTCTGATAGTATTTTTGAAAGAAAAATCGAAAAACGGAGGTCAAAACGTAATTTATAAAAGTTACGCCACGTCAGATGCCCGGTCAGCAACCCCGACCAACCAGGACGCGCCAGGTGGCAGAGGCGCTGACGCGGGAGGCCATGCGGGGGGAGTCACGTGGGCGATCCACGTGGGCGATCCGCGTGCGCGCGATCGAACGGTTGAGATCCGTTCCAGCGCGCACGGACAGCCCAGATTAAAAACGCGCACGGACTGCCCAGATTGCATCGCGCATGGACGGTCCAGATTGAATCGCGCACGGACGGTCCAGATTGAATCGCGATGAACGGCTCATATTCACTCCCTATTTAATCGCGATCGGATGGTCCAGATCAAAGCGATGGACGGTCTATATCAAAAGTGGATGGGTATAAATAACCCCATCCGCACCAGAACCCTAACCCTAGCCGCCAGAGCCCCTCGCCGGAGAAGACAGTCCAGGCGTCAGGGAGCCGACCGTCGCCACCCGCCGCCACACCGAAGCAATTTCTAACCGTCAAACGAGGTAAAAATTTCCCCTCTTGCACGAAATTCAATTCAAACTCACTTATGACCAAATCAGAGTGGAAGAACCGGCTAATTGGTTGGAAAATGCCGCTGAAGCTCGGCGCTACTGTCGCGGGGTATTTCAAAAAATGCCTCCGATGAGGCCATTCCCGACTCCCGTTTGATATGATTTGTCCACCATTGTGACCATCATTTCCTTTTCTACAGGTTGACCTGAGCAAAACACCCAACAGCAACGTGAGCCGGAGGAGTTGCCGCACCGTAGAGCCCCACCGCCGGTGAGTTTCAGTTTTTTACATTTTTTTCGGCCAACCGAGGGCCCTAAGTGTGTTTTCTCGCAAGAACCGATGCAAGTTTGGTTGAATTCGACAAAAAACGGTCGAAAATTGGCAACCCGAGGCGGGTCGCCGCCAGTCACCGGAGCACGGTGGAGCTGCCATGCTGGATTTCTAAAATTGGTTGAGAAGGCCCTGGAACTGATTTTTGGGTTTATTTGGTACATTTATAGGTACCGTAAGCGCGTTTCAGTTCCCGAAGAAAAATTCAGGGAACCTATGGACCGCCTGTAGGCGCAGTAACCATTTAGTTTGCGGCATCGAATCAAGTAAGGACCCCTCACCCTATTTCCTATCATAGATGTGAAGTTTAAATAAATAATAATACGGTCTTTTGTACAAATTAGATAAATATACATAATTAATTACGGATTGCTAATGGAGCCCGAAATCGGACATTGTTCTCTGTTGATTTCTGTTAATTTATTTTACAGTTTAAAGGTATGATGGTATTTGGTTTAGGGTTTTAAATGCATGTATTACTGTCTTATTTGACCACTGTGTGATTTTGGAATTTAAGATATGGTTGTATTACTGAGTGTATCTTCATTGTTTATGTGATTGTGTTTAATTTAGTAACGGAGATTAAGGAAAAACAGGAAATGGATGTGATCTAATAAACAAATAAAGTGACAGCCTCACTAGATATCCTGGGAGATAGTGGACGGACCGAATTCATAGGAAACCCTACCGTGAACGTTGTCTCATACCAAACGGGGTATGGAGACTTGGTCATTTGGCACTCATACTGGACGGAGTATGGGGATAGCCCGCTTCACCCTCATATTTGACGGGGTATTGAGGTTTAATATCTTGCGCTCATACCGAACGGGGTATAGAGACGACCCTAAATTAGATTGTTAGAAATGTTCGCGTGTAGCGGGGACACCCCTATGAATCTCTATGGATACTAGTAGGCTGGTGAAACGAGAAACGGTGATGATTAGTTATTGTTAATGAATATGAATTTATGATATGTTCTGTGTTACTGATTGTGCATGATATTATTATTTGTATGATGTTATTGTCTTTATAGGTTGTTTTCACAGATTCCCCAATGGTAAGTAAAAGGGTAAATGGTTTTATTTTTAATGAATCTATTAGTTTAAATTTAGTGCTCCATTAATTGTTTTTTATTTTCTACCAACTTTTACTTCTGTGCCGACGATATAGTGTGATGCCCTTACTAAACTAGTGTAGCTCACCCCTTATTTAACCATTTCAGATCAAGAGGACCTAGTTCTCGAGCCCAATCTGCAAAAAGGTTGCGAGTAGATACTAGATACTTTATAGTTTCCTTTATTTTTTCCATTTCTCATATTTTTTTCAGAGAATTTATTCTGTGATGTTTGTTTAGTACTTTTAAGTTATCGTGTAAGAGATGTTAACCTTAACTTTTTATATCGGTTCCGCACTCAAATTATTATATGTATTTCCTTTTAAATTTCCGTGCCCGTTACAGTCTATGGTTATTTTCCATTTGATCCCGTCAATGTGGATAAAACGACAACTATTTCAGTTGTTGATATAACTCTATGAATTGACATATTAAGTGTACAAATCACATAATAACTATGGGCAATATTTGTGTAATACATAATTAACAACATTCTAAAGCAGTTACCTTCCAGAAAACATTCTAAACCAATGAGAAAGTAAAACTTCCGCGGAGCAGCATCAATGGTGGTAAATGTTATTTACTTCAACACGTGGACTGTGCTAATATATAGTTCTTAAATTTTATTGAACATTATAAGAAATTATCATTCTCTTACTAACTAATGCAAACGTACCGAACGTTTGCCAAGGTACTATATATTTAAATAAATAAATAAATAGAAGGAAACTAAAACCGTAAACCAGAAAAGAACCCCATGACTAACCAAAGACACATGCTTAACTGCTACCTGTAGAAACCAACGAGCCAAATTGCCACATGAAAGAAAGCTGAAAGGACTCATGGCTTCATTCATAAGACTTACCAAGCGCATGAGGTATGGGGATGACTATCTGATAAAAACATTAAAATATGCATTCCGAAAGGCTCAGCCAATTCCAAAGTCTCAGTAACTAGTTAGAAATGTTGATCATGACATATGGTGCCATTTTGCTTGAATGCAAACATAACCTCAGGAGCCACAGTTCACTGAACAACTGGCTTGAAATCTTCAGGAAATGCCAAAGCTTCCAACAATCTAAGTTGACTTCCAATGGAACTCTCTTTGTTAGATTCTCCTTCTTTACATACCTGATAACTACTTCAATTCTATGATTCAAACAAAAAGATAATTGCACCAATAATCTTCTCTTCAAATTCTCCAAAATTAAGCCCATATTGTTTCTTTTGTGGACGCCCTGTGCCTGCAACCATTTCATAACCATGTTGGCCCCACGCCAAATCACCATATATCTTCCAGTTCTTCAAAAGCATCCACTTTTTTCAAATAATTCCCCACTATAAACAAAAAGAAATTAATGACAAGCTCATAAATTAAGGTCTAAAATTTTAAGAGAAATTACCATTTTACCCTCCTGAGATTAGTTCTATCATACAGAAACCGCCCACTTTTTGAAACTGACAAAAAAACACCATCTTTTACAAATTATCATACTCTTAGCCCCATTATTTATTTTATAATAGAAAATTGGTGAAAAATATACTTAAAATGTAAAAATAACATAATCAATAACATAAAATATAATTTTTTTTTTAAATAAAAATATGAGTTGTATTAATAAGAAATCGCCAAAAGAGCGCCGCCTATATACCAAAGATTTACATATCAATAAAAATATTTACAATGGAGCCAAAATCATCAAAACTATCAAGGGAGTGCCCACAATTATGGAACTCAATACATAGAACCACCCTTGATAGAGAATCAGATTTTTTCCCCTCAAAAGCTCTACAATCCATTTCTTTCCAAATAATCCAGAAGATGGTGAGAAGGACTAAACTGAGCTGTCTTCTCCTGCTGACTAGCATTTTCCAAGTGAGAATTTCATTACAAACAGAGTCAGCCAAGGCCCAAGAGATACCGAGCAGCCCAAAAACCATAGACCAAAGATTGGCAGTGAACGGGAACCAGAGCAAGAGATGGTTACATGTTTCACAGTTGATTTTGCACAGGAAGTATCTATTGGCTAATTGGATGCCCCTTCTCTTAAGGTTATCGAGAGTGAGGATACACTCCATGGCTTCGCAAGCAAAAAAGACCAAAAATGGAGAGAGGAGTTGCTCAAGAAATTGTAGAGTGCTTACACTGAATGAGCTGCTTTTCGAGAGGTTCCAGAGCAGTTTATCCTCTCTGTTGCTTAGAGGAATGGAAGCAAGGGTTTGCAACAGATTCACATAATCCTCAACCTCTCAATCTTGTGGGTATCGGGAGACTTTGATGTTCCAGGATCTGCCTTCATCTGATTCACACATAACCAACATATCTTTGTCCTTGGCGATGGCAAAAAAATACAAAAGAAAGTTGATGCAGCTAGCAAAAAACAAATAAAAAAAAATTATTTTACTTGTTAACAATCCATTGTCTAGTTTTTGGTATTTTAAGTGATAGGTGGATGTATTGTGGATATTAATAATATATATGATAAAACTATGAAAAGAATTAATAAAATCTTCAATAGAGTAGATAGCAAAGAGCAAAATGCTCAACACTTTTAAAAATATGATGTTTTTTGTCCAGTTTTAAGGTGGGATGGCTTCTGTATAACATAGTAAACTTCAGAGTCAAATGAAATTTCCTCAAATTTTAAAACAGTAAAAGCACAACCAATGAGTAGAATCAAATAAAAAATACTTGAACCCCAGTAAAAAATCAAGAAAAATGTAAACATAGAATTGAAGCTGTATCTGGAAAAAAAAAAAACAAAATGAAATATATTCTAACTTGAGGGAAAAAATTTAATGAGAAAAGAAAAGTTGTAGGTGAGAACCAACAAGCAATAGGAACACACGTGAAGAAAAATATATCAAATTTTATAACGCTAACTGATGGTAAAACAAACCTGGTTTTAACAGAACACGCATCAACTGAACATGTATTGGTGAAGCATTAGCAAGAGGGCCTTCTGCATCTAAAACCAGTTGCGAAGGAAAATAAGTCAAATTTAATCACCTAAGGTAAAATAACTTCAAACCCAGTTTAAAAAAAAGCATAAGCCGAAGGAAAGAAACCCTGAACTTCTTTCTCCATTTGGCAAGTGTCATCTGTGTCCAAACCAGGGAGCAGCAGTTGTAGCACAGTTTCAAAGTTCCATAGAACTGAGAGAGAAATCCAAGCTGCTAACTGAAATTGCAGTTACCATAAATGAGTCCTGAAATTTAACCAATTGCAGGTTCTAATAAGTTCATTTCTTACAGATCTGCAACCCATAAGCAAAAAGTCCATTCATGCACACATCACATGGGAAAAACTCCAAATAGAAGAGGGAGGGACGTGTACAAAAAATTTTAAAGAAAAAGATTTTAGGGCAATGTACAGTTTGATGTCCTGTGGCTAACATTCTCAAGATTCCTAAAGCAGTCACCAATGCTTACTTCTTTATTCTGGGCAACAGAGAAAATCTGAGGATATTACCTACTAAGTGGACCGCCATCAATCCAGGGATCCAACCAAAATTCGATTCTGTTCCATTCCCAACCTTCCATGTGATACAGGTTTGAAATCTTTCTTTCCCATCCCCAATCTTCTTCCATAGTCTTCTCCATTGGGATCTCAACACCCCACCTGCAAACCAGCCACTGTCATAAACCCCAAATTTTGTAGCAATGATCCTTCTCCAGAGCGCCCCTTCCTCAATCATGAATCTCCATAGTCATTTCCCCTGTAAGGCCTGATTCATCTCAACCAGTGATCTAATCCCCAGCCCCCCACTATAAGCAGACTTCTTCACTTCATTTCAAGCAACAAAATGGTATTTTTTTGTTAGAGTTAGATATCTTTTGCTAGGATTTTTTATTTTTGGTTAAGGTTTTTACACAATGTTCCCCCACTTCATGATGGCTTTATTGCTTGGGGTAAGCAGGCTCAAAAACTTACCCTTTTTGGAAGGACTTGCGTAAAAGGTTACCTACATTCACGGGGAGGTGGTAGTCTCGTTTTATTTCGTCTCACGGCGTCTTTGACCATCACGTCCATTCCTAAACTTGTGAAGCAATGGGAAAACGTGATGCCTTTATTTGAGTTAACTTTTCTCATCCCGGCCATTCCTAAGCCTACGAAGGAATGGAATAGAGGGATACCCTTCTAGAAGTTGCCCAGTCGACAAAAAACGAGGATTTATCTCGTTTTCTTGTCGTAACAATGCTTATCTTATCATCCCGTCCATTCCTAAATCAGCAAAAGAATAGAATATTTAAATAAATAGGCTAATTAAGAAAGCTTAAAATCATGATAATGGGTTAATTATGCTACGAGTTTGGAATAAGGGGAAACAGGGAGTTATTTACGTTAATTAGCTTGTAACAGGATCAGCTGAGATCCTTAAAATTATGGACATAGAAGTTGTATCTCCCTTATATACGTAGGCTAGTTCAGCAATAAAAACATCAATGAAGAATTCATCCAAAAAGATTCCAGAGTACCCAACTCTAAAGATCAAAGATTCTTTCGAATAAGCACTAAACCTTAATCCTACTTATTTCAACCTCAGTAAACCTGCAACGAGATCCCGATCCCAGGACCAATACATAATACCTGACTCAACCCAACATCCAACCCAACCAAACTTCATGTAGGTTATTTGTAAAAATAAATGGTTGCGGAGAGGTGGGAGTGCTGATATTTTGATCTTCTTAACCAAAAGACTAAGTTTTAAACTTTTAACAGATTATGCAAGCGATAGGAAAGAAAGGAAGATAACTTACAAACATACAGGTACGAGTATATGTTGGACCCAAAGCTCAACATGCTTAATGTTATTTTCTCAATAAACTAGGTGCACAAAAGAAAAGAACCTTTCAATCAAAGGATTGAAATATATTTTCTAGAGGCACCTCCATTTTGTGAGAGAGTACACAAAACCTCGAACTACTTATGATGAAAGACAACTGCCAATTCTGGTAGCATATTTTTAACAGTTTCACTCACAAGTACAACAGGATATGTGATCCTGAGTTGCCTTCTTACATGATCTCTGGAAAAATTAACATTAACAAGAGATTAACACAATCTCCCAGTCCTATCTTCATATCATTTTTCATAACATTAAGCCACTAGAGTGAAATATAATAAGTTGCAAAGTAAATTAACCTCAACAATGAGCATCATAGAAGGGTGTTTTTGATGTGACAACCAACAGTTTGATTTTAATTGGTGTCAAGATTGTCACTTTAATAGAAAAATATAATACCTTCCAAGCATGCTAAAGCCATTGATAAATCACTTAGTAAATAATCATATGGGAAAAATAAAAAGGATCACCTAGTAAGATAGAAAAGATCCCTTTAGAAAAGTAGGACAATACCCTACAGATTTATTAAAGAATAATGCAGAGAGAGAAAAGATGTGACTATATTTTGAAAGAAATATATAATATACATATTCATTTGTGTATATGAATTGGCTAACCAGAAATGGTTGCTCTCCAGATGAAATTAGACTGAATACAGCTTCTGAATACGAGGTCAGGCACCATATCTGAAGAGTCAGATCCTTAAGATGGAAGCAAGTCCTCCGATAGCTCATTCTCATCCTCTGATAAACAATTCAAGAGATTATATTCCAAAATAATCAACTCATACAAACATGAACTTTCCGATAAAAGGGCAACCATCCAAAGAAAGTTCATAAAAAAAGCAGAAACTACCAAAAAGAAGAAGTCACTGCAGGAGTTAATAGCCATGTTAATGCAGTCATAACCCAATCTATACATTGCTACAGTAATAGTAAACCTTCTTATCCTCTCTCCTCTCTTCTTTTCCAGCCACATTTGAGAGAATTTTTTTTATAGCAAGGTAAAAAAGGATTTCCGAAAAAATGTGAACCTTGAGAGAATTTTAGAAGTTAGAATCTATAAAATGTCATCCTCAAATGCTAACTCATCAATGAATTATTGATAGGAGATAAGCATAAGGATAAATTACGAATTGATGCTTTCAAGATGATAGCATTCATGTCCACTTGGAGGAATTACTCACAGCTGCAGGACGGAATCCCAACTGCTGCAGATCAACTCCAATTTCAAGATACAAATTTAGAATATCTTTTTTTAAAATAAAATTTAGAATCTCTTTTTACAAATGACTATTGTTTAATGACCATGCAAGCTGGAACCTCAAACTTAATAACTAATTTTAGACAAAAAAAAATGTGAGATAGGTAAGCTTATGAAAGTTTCAAGGGATAACTGGATAAGCATATGGATAACTTACGAATTGATGCTTTCAAGATGATAGCACCCATGTCCACTTAGAGGAATTACTCATAGCCGCAGGACAGAATCCCTACTGCTGCAGATCAACTCCAATTTCAAGATACAAATTTAGAATCTCATTTTTTTAAAAATAAAATGTAAAATTATTTTTCTGTATTTTTCCATTTTCTGTCTTTTACAACCTGGCAATATAACAAAATGGATACTGCCAGGTTGTGCTGTTTTTTTTTACTTCCACTAGGGAAGTTTGTTAGTTTTTGTCTTTTTCTTCTTTCCTTTGCCTATAAAATATTGCTGATTATCGATGAATTAAAGTAGAGTGAGAAGAAATAGAAGTTTTTCTTATTCTCAAGTTCTTCATAGTATCAGAGCAAGCCTGATCCAAATTCTTCAGCATCCCTCTTGCATTCAATAGGCAATGGATGAGCAGACCCCTTCTCCGCCCGAAATTCTTTTGGGCTCT
>NW_019013280.1:2625-12843 GCF_000150535.2 Carica papaya | reverse complement strand
TATGACCGGGTCGCAATGCTGAGACCCAACCCATATGCAGAGGTGCTTGAACATGCCCAGTTGGCCAAAGATGTTATCTCGGCCAAACACCAATGCTTTACCCGAGTCCGTGCCTAACAACAACCCCAACAGCTTAGAAGAAGATTACCTAACCCAGTAAATAACCCTCTCGATAAACTAGCCATAATTTTCTTTTCTCCTACCATGCCCCCACCTATAGCTCCACCTATCTGAGTTAACCAACCTTGTCAACATTGTGGTCACTTGCATGATGACCTGCCCTGTTGACGTATCGATAACACCTGTTATCGGTGCGGAAGCACCTAACACCTTCTAAAAGACTGCCCTTAGCGATTAAAAGAGGTAGCCCGACTCATAGCACAAGGTTGAGTGTACCACTTAGATTAATCTGATGTCTTCCCTGCTCCTGTCCTCATATAGGGTATGCTTTCTATTCATAATATTTTTTCTAAGGCTTTGGTCGATACTGGTGCAACTCACTCTTTTATTTCCTATGCATTTGCTTGTAATTTATATTTTAAACCAGAAGCTTTAGGAAAAACACTAGCACTAAAAACTCTCTCTAAAGGACTATTAGAAACTCATTGTGTATATAAGGACTGTAAGATAAAAACTTCAGGGATAGAGGTATGTGGAAACCTGATACTATTAGATTTTGTAGGATTTGATGTAATTTAAGAAATGGATTAGTTGGAAAAGTATAGAGCTATAATAGACTGTGAAACTAAAATTGTAATCTTACGATCCCCAAAAAAGAAGTAAAAGTTATTGTTATCATTTTTCTAATAATTGAATGAATAGGAATATAGACGCTGATCTTGCTGTGTGTTCCATACCAACTGTTTGTAATTTTTCGAATGTTTTTTCCATCGAACTCCTTGGTCTACCTCCTCCAAGTGAGGTAGAGTTCTTGATTGAATTGTTGCTTGGAACCTAGCTGATCTCAAAGCCCACATATCGCATGAGTCGTCCTGAGTTAACAGAGCTGGAATATCAGCTTTCTGACCTTATTACACAGAAATTCATTCGCCCTAGTGATTCCCCTTGGGGTGCTCCAGTGTTGTTCATAAAGAAATAAGATGGCACCCTTCGACTTGGAATGGACTACCGTGAACTCAACCGAGTGACCATTAAAAGCAAGTACCCTTTTTCCTGGATTGATGATCTCTTTGATCAATTGCAAGGAGTCATTGTTTTCTCTAAGATCGATCTCAGGACTGGGTATCACCAGTTGAGAGTTAAAGAAGAAGATATTTTAAAAACTTCCTTCTGGTACATATATGATTTATACAAGTTTTAGAGTGATGCTGTTTGGATTGACTAATGCCCAAGCAGCCTTTATGGACCTAATGAACTAAGTTTTCCAGCACGCACTAGATCGGTACATCATCGTTTTTATTGATGACATTCTAGTGTATTCCAAAAGCCATGAGGAACACATTGTGCATTTAGCTGAAGTGTTGGAGACTCTTCACCAAAACTAATTGCATCCGAAACTAAGCAAGTGTTCCTTTTAGTTGGATCGAGTTTCTTTTTTTGGTCATGTAAACTCAAGTGAACGAGTTTCTGTAGACCCGTCCAAGATGGAATCGGTGATCAGATAGAGTCCACCCACTAATGTGGCCGAGGTATGTAGTTTCCTCAACTTAACAGGTTACTACCGACGATTTATTAATAAATTTGCCAACATTGTTGCCCTTATGGTTTGACTTACCCAAAAGGAGGTACCTTCGTTTGGAATTATGAGTGTAGAGAAAGCTTCATGGAACTAATGTGTCATCTCACCTCTACTCTTGTGTTAATCCTCCCTGATGATGTTGGGAGATTCCAAGTTTACTGTAAAGCATTTCATATTAGTTTGGGATGTGTCTTGATGCAGCATGGCAGAGTAGTCACCTTTGGATCCCCACAGCTCAAAGTTCATGAGCAGAACTACCCTACCCATGACCTAGAGTTAGCAGCCATTATCTTTACCCTGAAGATATGGCGACATTACCTGTATGGTTAGATCTTTGAAATCTACACTAACCATAAGAGTCTCAAGTACATCTTTTCCCAACGGGAGTTAAACATGAGGCAAAGATGCTAGATGGATCTTCTGAAGGATTACGATTGTCAGATCATTTATCACCCCGAGAGAGGGCATGTAGTCGTCAATGCCCTAAGTTGAAAGGAGCTTACTATGCTAGCTCAAACCATGGCCTCCAATTGGAAGATGATGGACACTGTACAATTGCTTTGCCTTAACTATTATGGAAAGGGCACCTGTCTCACCCAGATCCTATCTTTTTATGAAGATCTAAGAAGCACATGCCACAGACCCAAAACTCATCAAGAATCTTGGTAAGTTCACTTCTGACGAATCTCCTAATTTCAAGATCTCTGATGACAGACTGTTCAGATTTCGAAACCGAATTTGGGTTCCCATTGTTGTACATATAAATGTATTTAAGACCGCCCATGCTTCCAAGTTATCCATTCATCCCGAGAGTCCCAAAATATATTGGGACTTGAAACGAAAATATTGATGGTCAGGAATGAAGAAAGATATAGTTGACTATATCTCAAGATACCTCATTTGTCAACGGATAAAGACAGAACATCGGAGACCTAGTGCTTGCTATAAGGTCTTTCAATTCCTAAATGGAAATGGGAGCACGTGACTATGGACTTTGTCACCAGTTTGCCCATGACCTGTTCTGGTTGAAATGCCATTTGGCTCATTGTGGATAGACTGAGCAAGACTACCCATTTCCTGCCTATTCGAAGTAAGGACTCCACCAGTAAGTTAGCCCACCTATATGTTGATGAGATTATTCGACTTCAAGCATGCTATGTGAATTGCAGACGCTTGATGAATTTGTATGTAATAAATATAATATATGATTAGTAAAAGTAAAAAGTAGAAAAGAAAAGAAAAAGAGAAAAGTAAAATGAAGCCTGTATGGTTCGAAGTGTATCTGTATTGACATGCATATTGTAACAAGTTTCTTGTTAGGGTTTTTATTTCTTAGGGATATCTATTCCCCTTACCCTTCAGGGTATCTGTTCCCTTTACCCTTCGGGGTATCTATTTTTTCCTCCCCTATTTAGTCTGAAAATACGTAAGGGGATTGCTCCCAGTGGATGACGACGTACCCTATGACGAGAATGGTGTAGCACCATCTGTAGGGGTCACCCATGACTAAGTAATGTCATGAATGTAGATATCTATTAGGGCCACTATGGCTAGTACGACCATGGTCATAGATTGTACCATGGTTTCGCTTGCCAAAAATGGGCCTGAGTAAATTATCGTATCTTATTATGATTTGGTCATTCCACTTGAGTAATTAGAAATCTGTATCTGCCATCAGAGATGGAAGTCGTAACGAGTTCGCAAAGCATGACACAATAATTTGAGCATTTCTTGATTTATTTGATTTCTTCTATTATCTGGCATGATGTATGTTTGATTTTCTATGTTAACGTATTGTTTCTTAACAAATAAATAGTTTTCTATAATGTGAGATAGGTAAACGAGGAAGTTAAAAAGTAAGATAAAATAATTAACTTTTAAAATCTTATGATGTTAATTTAATACTGTTTTTCTTACTAAGCATATGGAACTCACTCTTTTCATGCAACCCCCGGATGAGGAAGAAAGTGAAGAACCACAGGCTGACCTACCCTTAGAAGTCTATGAGGATCCCGTGGATCCACAAGTTTGAGTGCATGACTGTTCCCGCACTCTGATGAGGCCAATAGCATAGTGAAAGAAGTGGCCCTTATGTTTTGTATTTTGTAGCCACTTCTAACCTCAATTATGTATGTATTGGAACTCATATATATTTTAAGGAATTTGTAATGATTTTGTTCCGCAATATAAATTTTATCATTTACTCGTTATTCTGAATCTGTATCTGACACCCATTTACCTTAATTAGCACTTAGGATGTCACACATAACCACCATTTTCTTTTTCGAGCAAAATCAGTCTACTAAGGAGTAAGCTCTCCCTACCAAAGGCAGTTGCATTCCCAGGTCTCAAAATTGAGGCCTCTAGTAAAGTTAGCAAAACACCGAACTGCTAAGCTACACCACTTGGTGGTGTAAAATTCAGTGATCAAGAGAGTAAATTTTTTTAAGCTACTAGTTCTATTCATAACCGCCATTTTATTTTTCGAGCTAAGTCGGTCCACTAAGGAGTAAGCTCTCCCTACCAAAGGCAACTGCGTTCCCTTGACTCAAACTGGAGACCTCTGCTTAACCTGGCATAGTGCTGAACCGCTAAGTTACACCCCTTGGTGGTATAAAATTGAGTAGTTAGCAAAATATTTTATTTTTATTTTGCATACACATATATCTAATTCTATACCAAAATACATTTTCTTTTGTAAAGAATTATTCAGTTCAGACGAAAAAACAAATTTCACGACTCAGAGGATATAGAAGATATTAAACTCTTAAAATTTGAATAAATTAAATAAGGTCAAATACTTTTATTGCTAAACTATGTCCACAAACAATCTTGTTATAATGTATATAGATTCAATTCCATAATTATAATCATAGGCAATCATAACACAACAGGATACATCAAGATCAAACCATGGAACTTCATTAAGGTTGAGAGGATAATAGAAAATATAAACAATTAAAATATCATTCCCCACACTTAAATGCGACTATGTCCCCATAGTTCACAAAGTAGAAAAATAAAAGACAATGAAGGCAAAATAAATGAAACTTCCTTGAAACTTTGACAGAGAAACATCCACTACAGCCTTGGTGAAGTTTGCTAAAAACCTAAAAACTTACTAACAAATACTAAAGGAAAACTAAGCAAACAAGTTAGTGGTAAAGGATAAAAGAGAACTAAAAGATATAAAATGCAAAGATAAACTAAAAGATAAAAATAAAAAGAAAAGAAATGCAAAAGTGAAACTAACTATTTGTAGGTGGGTATGGTGGAGGCTAAAATCCTATATGTTGAAAGTATGCCATCATATAATGCTCCATTCGCCTTTGGCATTCTTCAATTCTTTCTTATCCCACACTAAACTACTATAATCTCTCCTCTATGGTGTAACTCGAACTAGAACTTGCTCCTACATTAGCTTGGGGAGAACTAGGCTTACACCTATCCATGGGTCCCGACCACCTTGATTTCAACTCGTCTGATGGTTCCTTAGCTGATGGCTTGTCTTTCTCTTCACTAGAGGTACGAAACTCCTTAAATATGAAGTTCTTTGGTGCATTAGACTGAGGTCTCACTTCTAACAAAGCTACTTGCTCCTTGACTTTTTCATTCTTCATGCCACTCCTTTATCCATTCATGATACCTTGTTCCAATACATCTTTAAAGTAATTTTCTTTAAAGACATCTTACATGACCGAATCAAGTGTATCAATCATGAAATAAGTATTATATGAAGTATGTGCATATTTTATGGATTCAGACATATAAAAAGTAATTTCCTCATCAAATACCCTAAGAGTTCATTACCATCATGACCATCAATTAAAGCTCTAATAGTTACTAAAAATGATCTTCTTAGAATAATTGGTATCTCAAAGTCCTCTACCATATCTAAGATCATAAAGTCTACTGCAAATATAAACTTATCAACCTTAACTAACACATTTTCTATTATTCCAACAAGAATTTTGATAGACCTATATGCTATTTGCAAAGTAATCCTAATAGGCCTAGGTTCTCCCAAGCTTAGCTTCTTGTAAATATCATATTGCATCAAATTAATGCTAGCTCCTAAATCACATACTTTTTCAATTGAAAGATCACCTAAGTCACATGGAATAGTAAACTTACCTAGATCCTTCAACTTTTATGGCATCTTATTTTATAGAATAGCCGAGCTTTCTTCGTTAAACATCACCATAGCCATGTCTTCCAACTTCCTCTTGTTTGAGAGAATCTCCTTTAGGAACTTTGCATAGCTAGGTATCTATTTTAAAGCTTCAACCAAAGGAATGTTAATATTAAATTATTAAAAAATATCCAAAAACTTACTAAATTACGTATCCTTTTGTTGTTGCTTCAATCTCCTGGATATGGAATGTTGGAGTGTTCTCCTCCTCGATTGGGTAGCTCCTTCTCTTGATGTCTTTCCCTTTTTTCATCTTTCTCCTTATTTGGGTTGCTCCCATCTGCTTGTGTTCTCTTCCTTGGTTCCACTTCCATTAATTACTTTCTACTCCTCAATGTTATAGCATTTACATGCTCTCTTGGGTTGGTCTCTATGCTGCGTGGAAAATTTCCTTGGGCATGTGCTGAAATCAACTTTGCAAATTGCTTAATTTGGTTCTCTAGGCTCTTGATGGAGGCTTCATTACTTTGCATCGTAGTTTCCGTTGCTGTCATGAATTTTGTGAGAATATCCTCCATGTTTGGCCTTAATTCATTAGGTGGCTGAGCTAATAGGATGATTTCTCCATCCAGGATTGTAAGTTTTAGAGTAAGGATTCCCTTGTTGTACGGTAGAATTCTGAACTTGCACTACTTGTGCTGTCACCATACTCATTTTGTTTATCTTCTTAGTTAAGGCCTTAATTTGTGCAAATAGAGCTATATAGTTGTCAAAACTATGTAAGCCCCCATTCTTTCTTGATAAAGATCTCTCCTTCTCCGATTGGTAAATATTATTCGCCATCTCCTCAATCAACTTGTAGGATGCCTCAGGCATGTTGTTGTTCAATGTTCCTTCAACTGCTGCATCTATGACATCTCAAATACTAATTAAAGCATAAGGGTGTCAAATACAAAAATAGATATGAGTGCATTTAAGATAATTATATACAATAAAATAAAGTATTACAATCCCTTACAGAATAATAATAGAGTTTTAAATCATACAATACTGAGGTGAATTTAAAATTTAATACAAGCCTCAACAAAATTTTGATTCATCAGAGTGTTGGATAAAATATGCACTCATCACAGTTCATGGATCCACAGGATCCTCAAAAGCTTCAATAGGCAGGTCAACGATTGGTTCCTCACTATCGCCCCCATCTGGGAGGGGGTCATAGAAATGGGTGAGTTTCACATACTCAGTAAAGAAAATAATATTTACATAGCATCACTCAGATTTTAAAAGTAGTTTAAACTTAAAAGGGTACCTTATTTACTTACCATCGAAAATCGTTTCAAATGTCAATTTCAATAATTATGAAAATAGTTTACTTTATTTAAAGGTAACGTCAATATCAAGTCAATCATGTCAAATTATGTTATAATTAAATCAAATCATATAAATCGTATCATTCATGTCAATCATGTCAGTCATGCTGTGATTAAATAGAGAAAATCAAACAAATCATGTCATGCTTTTATATTATTTTATTCTACGCACGAAGTCATTCCGACTTCGATCTATTGAGAGCAATACAAATTCCTGAGTACCCATGTGGAACGACCAATTTAATTAATATCATTTCAGCAATTTGCGGCTTGCTAAACCACAACATATTTATGGCTTCCCAAATCATGACACGATCTATGACCACGGTCGTGTCAACCACAGTGGTCCTACATATAAACTATACTCATGGTTGTATATCGTCAAAGGTGACCCCTACAATCATATCACGTCATTACTCTCATTAGTGGGCATGTCGTTATCCACAGAGAATGATCCTCTCACATCTGTTTAGATTAGATTGGGAAGAAATAGAATTCCTAAGAGATAAAAAGCCTAATAAATCGTGTTATTTATAAACCATGCATGCCAATATCGATAACTATTTCTTATGTTCATGATACAACATCATGCTTCATCATTTTATCATGTCATTACATATGCTTTATTTACTTATCTATACATATGAACAGGCATTGATACATAACATATGCATAAGTAATATTAAATCTTAACAATAATTAAACATCCAACCAACCAATTAATATTCCATTTAATTAATCTAGAAATACTCCTTATAATGTAAAGATAAATACCAAATTCCTTATCGAAACATGAAGTTTTTTCTATGTCCTCACTTCTTATATTCCTTCCTCTTTTCTTTCTCTAACTCTCTCTCTCTCTCTAGAATTTCTTTGGTGGATGGAAGAATGAAGTTGGAATGGTGAAGAAATGGTGGGAAAAGGGTCTCTATTTATAGAAAATGGGAACTGTTGGATTTTCACCAAGTGGTAAAATCTTGTGAGGAGAGAGGGAGGGGAAAAAGTCACTTGATGTGACGCAATGATTGAGGACACGACTGATAGATGGCCGACACGATGACAGCGACGCAAAGACATTACAAAAAATGAAAACATACCAGACGAGGGATAGACATGCCTCCCAAACAATGACTCACAACCCCATGTTGCTAGGCACATTGCCCAAAGACAACGCGTAGAGCCTAAGGGAATTATGCACTACCCAAGCCTGCCACGTGCATAGGCATGTGTGTGAGACGCACGTAGCCGCACGTAGATTTCACACCTTGCGCCCTGCGTGGATGGAATGTGAAAACTAGTGCACGTCCTGTGCTAGCTATGTGCTCGTGTGTGTTCTCGTCACGTGAAGCCTGCATAGATGGGAAAAATTTCCCACGACCCTTTCTACGAGTTTTCCCACAGTTTTCCTTCTCCGTTTTTTTTAAATATTTTAAAATTAATAAATATTAAAAATATATATAATAGGGAAAATTAACGCATAAAATAATTTGTTCATAAACTATAAAATAATATTTTAAACCCATTTTATCGAAAACCAACATAAAATTTAAAGAGTTCATGGTGTTAGGGTCCGAATAATAAGAGGTTTTACACAACAATTTAGCACAAAGGCTTTTTGTGGTGTTATAGTTCCCCACCTTTAAAAAAATTGGGACCTCTAAATTTGTTACAAATAAATGAGAAAATGTTTCTCGTATTTCACTCTTCATCTCACGTTGCCTATTCTAGAGTGTGATGTTGCCGCTACACCTTCACCATCCGGGTCTTTTTATTGCACAAAACTTTTTTGGTCCAATTAAGGATTTCCATAGGAAACTCTTTGTAAGTCATATCCACTTAGACCTGCATCTCTCGATGAGAAATAATGTGAGAAGGGTCCAAATTTGGTGTCAAGGATGCCAACCAACATCAAAGAGGAATCCAGGAGGTCCCGACTCAAACAAAAAAGTAAGTTCCAATCTCTTAAATGGGAATGTCCAGAACAGGGAAGTAATTTCTTCCCTGACTACTTTCCTAATTGGGATTATTCCAAGAGATGGGCCAAGTTTTTCCACGCAAAAGGCTTAAGACCCAAGTAAGATTAATGAGCTTAAAGAATTGTAAGAAAGCCCACGTCTGAGGAGGAGGCCCACATCTGTGCCAAACAAGTGGCCCAGCCCACATGGCCCACAAACATGCACATATGTCCACACGGACATCCCGCACGAGTGCTTAAGAACGCACATGCACGCGATCCTCTAGGTCAGCGCAAAACCAACTGCTCGCTCGCAGGTCTAAGGGCCAAATATGCACATCCTATGCAGACGGGCTCGCATTGTAACACCCAGCTCACCACCGTACAAAATTGTATTTGGAGAACCCCTATTTATTCAGACCTTAAGGCCACCTTAACTCATTTAAATTTATTTCACAGCCTTATATTGTAATTTGTAATTTCAATTTTATGCCAATTTTATTATTTCATACTGATTTTATTTAATTTTAATTTCTATTTGTTATTATTTTTATTTGATTTATTATTATTATTATTTTAAAATAATTAATTTTAAGAAAAAAATGGAAAAAGGAGAAAAAATACTGCGAGAAAATACCTGCGGGAGAGGGTCGTCGCACGGGCACCGTGCGTTATGCGCACGCGTGCACACACAACCAAGCCCAAGATGTTCGCACAGTACACACATTCCATCTGTGCAAGGTGCGGGGCCAGTCTTATGCGTCGTCCACGCAATAGGCTTGCACATATAAGGCAGTGTGTTTTGGGCCTACGCGCAGTAGTTCTACGCACCGTGCCACAGCGCGATATAGTTCCTGCGCGCGACAGGGTAGGCCAGCTCCTGCAAGCTAGGCTTGCAGAGCGCGTCGGTCGGGTAAGGTACACTGCTGCCTTAGGCAGTGTGCCGTCACTTGGGGTGTGCTGCTGCTGGTGTTGAAAAATTTTCCTCTGTTTTTTGTACCGCGTCAAATTTATCCTTTTTCATTTAACACTCCCTCTTCACTGAATTTTTCCATTTGGT
>NW_019013275.1:0-11009 GCF_000150535.2 Carica papaya | reverse complement strand
TGGTTTAATTGGATCCAAATCAACTCTCACCCCTCTACCAAAGAACTTCAAGTTTTACACTGAGTCGAAACCATTTCCTGATCTTAAATAATATCGTCGACTTATTAGTAGACTCTTGTATTTGAATTTCACAAGGCTGAATATTTGCTATGCAGTTAATCAGCTTAGCCAATTCATAGAATCACCAACACATATTCAATGGGATGCAGTTCTTCATGTTGGCCGATATCTCAATGGTACTCCTTCCACTGGATTGTTTTATCCATCCTCAAATAATCTTCAACTGGTTGCTTACTCAAATAATGATTGGGCTTCTTGTCCCAAAACCAGACGCAGTTTAATTAGTTATCGTATCTTTATGGGCTTTTTACTTACTTCTTGGAAGACCAAGAAACAAGATATTGCTTCTCGATCTTTCTGTGAAGCAGAATATCGTAGCATGGTGAATACTGTTTGTGAATTTCTCTGGCTCTTTTATCTGTCCTCTGATCTTCAATTGCATCTCCAGCTTCTCATTCCATTATGGTGTGATAACAAATCTGTCATACATATAACAGTTAATCTCATGTTTTATAAAAGAACAAAGCACCTCGAGATTGACTGTCATAATGCTCGTAAAAAATATAAAGATGTATTCATTATTCTACAATATGTTTCTAATTAGATGCAACATGCTAATATTCTCACCAAGTCTCTTAGTTCACCTCAATTCCGTGCCATCACTTCCAAGTTGGGTTTGCTTGATCCTTACCAAACTCTACCTTAAGGGGGGGATGTTATTTATATATTTGGTTACCAATTTCTGTTATAAATTTCTGTTTTATATTATTCCTTTATTCTTTGTCAGCAATGTAGGGTGAGCTGGGTACGTTCTAGAAGTTGACGTGTATTCATTTTATTGGGCTAGTTAGTTATTCCTTCTTATATATAATCATTCTCTTGGCTATACATAATACAAAGATGATCAATAAGAATTTTCTCTATCATTCTATTGATCAATACCTTCTTCAAGTTATTTTCTGTTTGTACAAATATATTATCCATTCGTTATTATTTGAGATAAAAAAGAATGTTGTTTGACTCTACTTATCTAATATGATATGCGAGAAAATAAATTGATCATATATCTTAGTAGTGTGTCAATAAGGAGTGACAAGCCATTGAAGGCTCACTTGGTATTAGTCTTTTTTTAATGTATCAAACATAATCACGAGAAAACAGTTCTTCATTTTATGAAGAGTTTGTTGAAATCAAAATCATTAAGTGATTAAATTGAAGATTTACAGTAAATCCTGAAATTACAGTAATTCATTTTTGAGATTGTAAACTTAAATCAAAGGAAGAATAATGAACTGGAGACATGGATATACAGTCTTTTCCTATATATGTATATATATATATATAGATATATGTTTATATTAGTATTTGAAAGATTTTCAAGGTCATGAGACCTTAGATTAGATTCGGAATAACGAAGGTAACGAAATAAATTATTTCACATATAAATGAAGAAAAAGAAAATTTTTTCCCTTCAGCTTTCCATTTCATTAAATGATCCGGTTCAATGGCCGCAAATTCCTCCCCAAAATTGAAATTCAATAGACTCGTTCCCACACAAATCTCAGTATATATTTACACATCAAAGAAATCACGTTTCTCATTTGAATTCATTCTCTATCACTTCAAATTCAAAATACAGATCGGGAAGCTGACGACATAGAAACAATGACAGATGCAGAAAAACGTGTGATACTGGTAGGTTTAGACGATAGCAGCCATAGTTACCATGCTTTGGAGTGGGCGCTTGATCTATTCTTCACTCCTTCCGGATCTAACTCAGGTTTCAAGCTCATCATTGTTCATGCTCGACCCACTCCTACTTCCGTTCTCGGTTTCGCAGGACCCGGTAATCCAGATCGATTAATACCTATACCTGTGTTCTCCAATTGATGCAGTCAGAAGTATAATCTGAGAAAGTTTGGTTAAAGGTTAAGGAATTTTGGTTTAATTTGACTTTTGGCAGGGTCCATTGAAGCGGTGCCAATGGTGGAGAAGGATTTGAAGAAGACAGCCAATAGGGTTATCAGCAAGGCGAAGGAGATATGTAACAGTAAATCGGTAAAAATTAATATTCAATTCTCTCTCTCTCTCTCTCTCTCTCTCTCTCTCTCTCTCTCTCTCTCTCTCTCTCTCCATATATATATATATGTATATAGCGTTGAATATTATATATACAGTAGTGAAATTCTAGTGCGTTATCCGGTTTGATTCGAACAACCGAATCGGACCGACCGGTTCTGTTCTCAACCGATTTTGGTTCAATTCGGATTGGTCTGGTCCTGGACCAGTACTTAGTGGTGGACATGGTTGCAGGTGGAATGTTCGGAAATGGAGATCGTTGAGGGGGATGCTAGGAACGTCATGGTGGAAACTGTTGACAAGTACCATGCGTCTGTTCTGGTTTTGGGCAGCCATGGATATGGAGCTGTAAAGAGGTAAATATACAGACACACACACACGTACTTGCTAGAGATTGAGAGATATTGGATTTAACTATATTTATTATTTATGAAAATTTTAATTATTAAATTAATTTCTTAAATTTAATATTTATTATAATTTATTTATTTTAAATAGTTAATTTTTTAAAACTAAAATAATCAAATGTCTTAAAATATAACTATTGTTAAAACATTAAATATGATTTAATTATTTTAATTTTTTTATTTAAAAAATGTAAGAAAATTAAATATTTAAAATAAATAAATAAATATCAGAAATTAACTTGTAAAAAAAAAATTAAAGATTAAATTGTAATAAGTAGCAAATTTTAAGTAATTTAATAAATTATTATTTTTAATGATTAATTTCTAACACAATGCTGATGAATTATAGTTAACAAATATATATATATATATATATATATAGCGAGGAGATACAGTATGGACATATACAATAATCATACTTCTTCAATTATTATTTTTTTCATAAATTGCTGAAATTAATGAATGAAAATTAAACTAAACCATTGACTCTAATATGTATAAACCAATATATATATATATATTTAAAAAAAAAAGAAAATTAAACTAAATGGGCCAGGGTTGGTGTGCAGGCTGGTACTGGGCAGCGTAAGCGACTACTGTGCTCACCATGCTCATTGTTCTGTCATGATTGTGAAGCAGCCCAAGGCGCCAAAAACTTGATGAGCCATTGCTTCCTTATAAGACAAGAGATTTTGTTTCTGTCTTGATTCCATTTTTTTATTCTTCTTCTTTTTTTCTTTTTAACGTGCTTTTTAATCTACTTTCATAATATATTATATATATATACATACATGGATATAATCATTCTCTGCAGTTCCATGTATCCCCATAGTCTATTCAATACAAGTTAAATTCCATGTTGCCATAACCCATTAAATAAATTTATGTATTTGAGATCCGCATAATATTTAGTTTATGTTTTTAAAGTACGTATATTTATGCTCATATAGGCGTGTTAAACAGGCAAAAAGCGTGAATTTGGAAATTTAACCGGCTTGACATCTGGGAAGCTAAGCTGAATTAATGATGCGGATTTAGTGGGCGTTTACTTTCTTTGAATCTATTTAATAGGTTTTGAATTGATTTTGCAAAACGAATTTTGATTCCCCTTTTAAAGTAAGTTATGCAGACCACTCAAAAAAGAAAAGATGTTATTCTCTGCCAAAAAAATATTCCATTTGACCCATAACTTTGCTTTTAGATCCGGTGACTTCATTAAGAATAATTCTCAATTGCGAAACCAGAGCGTAGTGCCATTCAACCGAGTGCTTGCTTCTTTCGTTTTCAGTTTTAATTCAAGTTCGTTAGAGTAGTGCATTAGACCAGTTTGCTCTTAAGAAACACAACTTGACATTTGAGTTGTACCTAATTATTAGTAGTTCTACTAGTAATATTGGAATTGATCTTATTATTATTACCTTGCCACATAAGTTTTATATATAATCTTAAAGTACCCATTTGAGAGACCTCCACTGCCGTTTAAAGAACAGAGCGATCTAGTAAGAATAAAATAAAACTTGTTTCATTGTTTAAATATGGGTGCTCGTTGAACATTGAAGATGATCTTGATTACATCAACGGGGCATATTTTGCTTGCTGTAAAAATCCAGCAACAAAACAAATAACCGAGCAAGTAATCGCCAACCCAAGCCAGAGCATAATATTTCATAAAACATTTAAGTTTCAAATCAGAAGACAACAATTAATTTAAAAAAGTTCAAAACTCATGTCAAACAGAACAAAAATGATATAATAAAGATGGAAGGCAGTAATAAACACTAAAACTACAGCAAGCACTTCTGCTTCAAAGCTGCTTCACCCCAATTTTAGCACTTGACCTCCTTCAACCCATAGGCAAAGTACAAAAAGGTTGGGTCAGTGGCACCTTCCTTGTAGTAAGCAAACACCATGGTGCTATCATCATGCATGCCCTCGCCCACAAAGCTGTATAAAATGCAAAGCACAAAACATCAATGTGCATAATCAAGGAAATTACTTTATGTTAGGAAAAAGTTGTAATCTAGTTGGTCATAGTTAACATAATCGAGGAACAGGGTGCTACTACGCTATCTCAGAGGCATCCTGCCTCTCAATAATTTTCAAATATTGCAATAACTTAGGAACTCGGTATAGTAATTGTTTAACATTGTGAGAAATCGATAACGACACGATCTTAGTTGATTACTAGAAAAGGTTAGCAAAATTACACAAGACATGGCATCTCCGAAGCACCAGAGAAGTTTCCTTAACGAAAATACTTACAATTGGAGGTCACCGAGCTTTGATAGCAGGTATTTGGTTGCTCCCTCAATATTCTTCTTAAATTTCTTCTGTTTCTCCTCATCCAGTTTGAGTGCCAACAACTTGATGTACTTCTTCACATAGGCAACAAACTGCTTCTTGTCAAAAGGAGGTTGCTCCTGCAGCAAAAGCCAAACTCAGGCCCATTAATGATTACTACTCAATTCGGAAAGACTACAATATTTTGTGTACAATAATAAATAGATTAAAATGTATGATTTACACAAAATTATAAGAGACAACTAACCTGGAGTCTGAAGGTGTCAACAATGTCAACAACCTTAACAGCCTGGTCATCAACACCCTCATCCTCATCAGCACCCTCAGCAGAAGGGTTTGCACCGATGTCTACACTGACTGCTCCTTGAACAACCCACTGGAGGACAAAACCATAAAAGCAAATTATTAGTTTTTTGGTCACAACATAATAGCAAACACCCAGCAAAATAAAGACAGATCCTCTAAACTTTTCCCAACTTCTTATTTGTCAACTTCAAAACAAAGGAAACAGTATACTGCAGCTTTATGCAAAAATCTATAGTTAGGAAAAGAAACGGTGAGAAGAAAGCTATTTGTAATAGGGATGAGTAATACTACCTTTCCCTCAACTTCCCACAGCATACCATTCTCTATTTCCTTATAAGGAAAGGAGTCTGAGAGAAGCTCATCACCTGAAATCAACCATGAACCAAGAAAGTTAACGTTACCTGCTTAAACAATCTAGTCTAGAATATAACGTGCTAAATACTTTAATTTGCACCACTTAAAGTTTTAACTATCATGTTACCGAAAACATAAACAATTCTGTATAAATCAACACACAACTAGAAATCCATAGCCAGATTACCAACTTAAATCAACATACACAAGTGAGAAAAAAGCTACATCCTATCTACTTCCTTTTTATCAGACATGGAATTCAGAAATCATATAATATTTATCAAATGAAAAAATAGCCAAAAAATATATCTACGATTAAATCCTAATAAGGTTAGCTGAATATTTTTGCATGTAGCCGGTAATGATAAAGTATGAATCATAAAATAAATCATAGCATAACCTCCCGAACATATGCTTGAAAATTAAATTACACAGCAGATATGGAACAAGATACCACATCAGACATACGAGCCACCGTTTCATGACAAATCGATCAAGAATCAATCATAGATCTAAGAAGATCATTAACCAATACCAGCGAAAGAAGAAATATAACTGATAAATTGAAATCAACAAGATAGAAAGAGCGATAAAGAGATTGGAGAAGAAAAAATTACCGTTGAGGAGATCCTGATAAACCAACATGATTGCTCTCTCTCTCTCTCTCTCTCTCTCTCTCTCGAACCGATGGAACTAAGTGCTGGAGATAGAATAGCAAGAGAGAGCGACGCAGCGATGAGAGAGCAGGAGAGGGCCAAAAGAGGGATTGACGCCGTTCATTTATATGCGAGGGTTTTGCCGATTACCCGAAAAAGTAATGGAAGTACGTGATTACGAAAACAGGGTCTCTCTTTTTCCGAAATGCCGGATTTGTCCTCTCGCCATATGTCATAAATCGAATGTGGGCTTATATATAATCGAGATGGGCTTTCCAAAATATGTTATTAAATTAAAAATAATTATAAAATATATTTAAATATTATTTCAAATTATATTTTTTATTAGCAAGTAAAATATACAGCTAACAAAATTTAGTTAGCATTAAATGTTTTTTGTCTTCTACTTACTCACTTCCTAAGCTATTCATTAAAAAAATAATTTTTATAAATTAATAGTATAATATTAAATTATTTTACATTTATTATAAAGTGAGATCGTTCTCTGATCTATTTTAACTCGTCTCAAATAACGTTGATAAAACTTAATAACTAATGTTTATAGAGCAAAAATATGTGCTAATTATAAATTTGAAATGTATATTATATGGATATGGATTTAACAATATATCAATTGTGCACATATCCTCTGTCCTTTGGCTATATTAATATTTAATAGAATTTTAACTATTTTTAATTTTGTTTAAATTAATAAAAATATTTTATTAAGAATAATTAATATTGTATATTTATAATGTTGATTTTCAATAATTATTAAATAAATTATATTTAAATACTAGTTTAAATTATATTTTTATTATTAAGTAAAATACCCACACAACAAATTTATCTAATATATAATGTTTTTGTCATTAACTGAATCATCGTGATATATTCACTATGTTAGTTATTTATTGAAAAAATTATTTTTATAAATTAATAAGAAAAAATAATTGTCGCATTATTATTTCACATTCATTGTGAAGTTGGATTATTGTCTAATTTATTCCAACCCATCTTATATATCGTTAGTAAAATTAATAACTAATGTGTACATAACTAAAGTATGAGTAGAGTTATAAACTTGAAATGTATATTAGATGAATATGAATCTTAAAATCTACCTGTTGTGCACCTGTCACGTCCTTTTCAGCTAAATACTTAATAAAATTTAAAATATTTTAATTTGTTTAAATGAATTAAAAAATATTATGAAAAAGAACTAATATTATATGTTTATAATATTATTAAATAAATTATATTTAAATATAATTTTAGATTAATTATGTATCAATAAATAAAACTTGTAACTTTGTAAAAAATTTTAAAACTAACAAATAAGTAAACAAGACAAGTGATTGGCAAAAAAGTTATTCATGAAATACATGAAATGTAAATAATTTTTTAACCACTTATACAACAAGAGGGTCATGTAAGTTTAGAAAATCAGTACATATATTATATAAAAACAATCATATAAAATGATTATTTTTTAAAATAATAAATTTTATGTAACGCCATGTCCTAACTAGGGAGATGTTATCATACCTTGTTATCTCATTTCAAGACAAACATGCATCATGCAACTAGCGCACATCATCTTATTCATCAAAATGTACAAAATCTCCTTATAGTAACGCTTAAAGAACTCATGATCAATCAATATGACTTTCTATATCGTACAATTCTAATATCAACTATAATAAGGAGTATACATTCATATTCTTATCAAGAGAAATATTCCATATTAACAATTGTTCCCTCTTTAAGTAGTACGTTCTATTGCTAGGTACTCTGATTCAGTCTCCCGCTTTGACACATTTAAAAATAAAAGTAATGAGTAATAGACCCAGTAAAATAAATGTAGAACTTGAAACTAAATTATGAAAAGTGGTTAAGTTCCTATCCCGACACCCCTACCCATTATTCTTTTCGTTGTTATCCCTATTCCCTTCCCTACTATAACTCCTCCTAAGAGGACCCCATCCCCCACTCCTCTCAACCAGACATACTACCTAACCATACTCTTTTCCCGATGCTCCCATTGGACGCTAAACATCCCTAGCACTCACCTCGGCCATCTACGACCACTAAATGACCACACCATCACAACCAACAATGCTATAACACACATACACCAGCCATTAAATGACCACTCACACATACACTTCATTCCACCTATATCAACACTCTAAAACCAGCAACCATCGGCCCAAAGAGCCATACACACACCACTCACACACAACCATTATACTACATCAGTATTAACGATATCCGGCCTCTTCAAACCACATGCACGCACCACACTGCCACTCTGGCCTGAAAAGGCCACCCGACACATCAACCAGTCCACCATCTATTTCAAAACTTAAAACAACAACCTGTAAAGGCCATACATACACCTAACCCATGAGGCCTTTTCCCAATCCACACCGAACCTGTAAGAAAACCCGACTTGTAAGGGCCACACACACACACAAGGTATACCACACATTACTCTATCTCACGATCTGTGGAGGCCACCTCAAACAGTATACACCACCTGTAAAAGCCACACACATACATGAGCACGCCATACAATTACCCACATTGTCTTGCAATCACTGACCTATGAAAGCCATGCACACACTAACTTCTCACTGATTTTGACCACACCAAAATACATACATCGACGGTCCTCATACTTTTATCCCTCCCCTCCTACCACACAGCCTCACTTTTCTCCTCAATTTCTATGACTTCGTCCTGGCCTACCTAGTGTGCACTCACCTCCAGTTCCTTACCCACTTTTATTCGATCAGTCGTCCCCTACCTTCATTTTTAACTAATCCTACGCCCAACCAGTATTAGCTTGGTGTCTCCAGTTAAGTTTCGTGTCCCTCACACGACTCTCTCCTGATAATAGGACTTAATCGACACTTTAGACTAGAAAAGTAGGGATTCAGAAAAACATTACAATAATAGAGTTTGAAATTCTACATTTTCTTACATCTCGCCTCCATTTCTTATCCCTCAGCAACAATTCACTCAAATCCTCTTCTTCCTCGAACTCTCCCAACGATTTCACACCAATTCATCTCCTTCCCTTTCCCTCTTTCTTCTCGGACTCTCTCATTCCTCTATTTCTCTTTTCCCCTTTTTCATGTTTTTTCCTTAACCCAGAATCCCCTTTTTATAGCCAACCCAGAATTGATCATTTTCCTCATATCAATCAAGTCTCTAAAGAGCTTCGTCATTCTAGTAAATCGTACCAGTCCTCGCACCCATCAATTTTATCACCTTAAGGTTATTATATCTGAGCTTTGCAGGCATTTGGTTCGTGGCTTATCGAATATATATTTCGGGATCCGTGGTAATTTCACACTAACATCGATGAGCTATAATTTATTTTGGTTGTCCTAATGGTCATTTGAGTTAACTAACAACCTTAATTTTTTTTTTTTAAGTACACACACCCTCATATAGCTCATGTGTCTTCACATTGTTACTTTTCCTTTGTTAGCTTGGCATAAATTTTTATGCATTATGGTTTATGGTTCGCCACGTTTCTGTTGCGATACTTTGATTTATTTTGATATTTGTCTTGGTGTATATGTCTATTATATAACCTTTATGTCCCTTCTCTGGTATACAATGACCATGATATAGAATTATTACATAATTGTTTTGGGTAGATAAGAGGCGCAACACCTTGGAATGCAAGTGATTATTGAAATACAGGTAATTGTTTGTGTTAACTATTGAAATGCAAGTAAAGAAGGGAGGTGATGAAGAGAGGTAGAGGCTGACCCCGAAGGGGAGCAACACCAGCCCCTCAAAAGACCCCGACAACATCCTACAAAGCACTTTCATTTCAGCAGGTGCCGCTCTTTACCTTTCAGGGACTGTCTCCCTACACATCGGTGCCATCTACCACCTATCAGGGGCCCTCATCTATCTCTCAAACACCACTAATGGAGTATATTGCTAGCCATTAGGATGATTTCAACCGATTGTGCAGAGTAGTGGAGAGCCTGACTACAATGATAAAAGAGAGAAAGTTATAAGAGGAATCATCCTTCCATCTTTTCCTTTACATTAGTGTGTTGGTCAGGGAAGAGTAGATACTAGCAATATTGAGAAGTACCGAAGACTCAACCCACCTGTATTTAATGGGGATTCGGACCGACTAATGGCTGAAGATTGGATCAAGAAAATAGAGAAATTGTTTGATGTGATAGGAGTGATGGTCGAACAGAAAGTACAATTGGCCATTTTCATGCTAAGAGGGTCTATAGAACATTGGTGGAATTTGAAGAAAGGAGCCATGATCCCCTCAGTAATTTGGGAAGTATTCTTGGAAGCCTTTAATGCTGAATACTTCCCTAACTTCCTCCGGCAGAGAAAAGAGACAGAGTTTGTAGAGTTGCACCAAATGAAGTTGTCAGTAGTAGAATATGCAGAGACGTATATAAATTTGGGACGTTTTGCTCTAGAAGTGATAATGAATGAATTGAATAAGGTCAGACATTTGAGAAAGGATTGAGACTGGAATTATACCACCAAATAACGATGTTCACCTTGCCCACTTTATCAGGTAGTGTTATAGAAAGTACAGTTAATAAAGATAATGTATAGAGAGCATACCAAGTATAATAGGGGATAACCTAGCTATAAACGGTTACCTCCACCTTCCGAACAAACTGAAAAGAGACAGAGAATAATTCAAGATTTGAATCCAAGTCATCAGATACTTTCGAGAAGCACCGATTGTACTAATTATGGGAGGAGTCATGGGGATAGACCATGTATAGCTACTAGTCAGGAATGTTATAAATGTCGCAGTACCCAGCATTTAGCATGTGAT
>NW_019013274.1:0-11900 GCF_000150535.2 Carica papaya | reverse complement strand
GACGAGGCCCTTCCCGGCCTCCGTTCGATGTAATTTTATATCACCGTGATCACCATTCTTTCTCTACAGGTTGACCGGAGCCGAATCAACAAAACACGAACCTCGCCGGAGAGCCGCCGCACCCGAGAGCGCCGCCGCCGGTAAGCTCCGTTTTTCCGTGATTTTTTGGCCCCCCGAGGGCCCTAGGGTTGTTTTCTCACAAGGACCGATGCGAGTGTGGCCGAAAACAGCCAACCCGAGGCGACTCGCCGCCGCCAGCGGCGGCGCCATCGCCGGAGCACGGCGGAGCCGCCGTGCCGGAGTTACGATTTGGACCGAAAGAGGCCCTGGGCCTAATTTGGGTTTTTTTTGGAACACGTGCAGGTACTGTTAGTGTGTTTCAGTTCCCCGGGAAAAATTCAGGGAAAATTAGGGACGGCCTGCAGGCGCACTGTGAATCGTATTCGGATCCCGAAAACAAGTAAGGACCCCTCACCCTATTTCCTATCACGGTATTAAAGTTCAAAATGATAAAACGGTATTTCTTGAATTAACGAATGTGTGAAATTGCTTAAGGTGGCTAATGGAGCCCGAGTCTAGTGTGATTGGTGATTTACTGTTATTTGGCCTGTTTACAGCTTTAAATGCAAAATGAGGTTTGATGTGTTCATTTTACAGATTTGTGTGCATATACTACGTTTTTATTAATCATGGGTTGAATGACTGAAAAACTGATACTGTATGTTGTCTGTTTGGCATGAATTACTGTTTTGCTTGTTTGTATGTGAATTGATGATGCTGACTGAGGAAAAGGAAAATGAAAGATTGTGTAGACTGATAATTGTATTATGGGGGTCAGCCTTACTAGATATCCTGGGAGATGGTGGACGGACCGGGTCCGTAGGGAACCCTACCGGGATTGTGGTCTCACATGCCGAACGGGGTATGGAGATCTTATGGTTTTGGCGCCCATACCGGACGGGGTATGGGGACGGCCCGTTTCACCCTCATACCGGACGGGGTATTGAGGTTTATGGTTTTGGCGTCCATACCGGACGGGGTATGGGGACGGCCCGTTTCACCCTCATACCGGACGGGGTATTGAGGTTCATGGTTTTGGCGCCCATACCGGACGGGGTATGGGGACGGCCCTGGAAACTGATTATGAATGTTAAAGGTTAACGGGTAGCGGAACCCCTATGGACCCCCACGGATACTAGTAGGCTGGTAAATGAGAAAAAGATATGTTGTACAATGATTGAATTACAAGAGGCGTGATAAGTGTTATGTTTTACAGCTTATATTATTCCATGATTATGATAATGTTATTGTTTTCTTATATTGTTTTCATAAGTTCCACCGAGGTAAGTGGATGGTGAAGGTTTTCATGTTAATAAACGAGTTTGTTGTAAATTATGCTCCATTGGTCTTTTTGTGTTTTTCTACCCACCTTTACCTCCGTGACGGTGAGATATCGTGATGTTCTTACTGGGCTAGTGTAGCTCACTCCTTATTTAACCATTTCAGATCAGGAAGACATGGTTCCCGAGCCCGTTCCGCAGGAGGACGACGAAGGGGATGCCTAGAGACTCCGTAGTTATACTCATAGTTTTATTTTCGAGTTTCTCTCTTAGTTAGTTTAATCTTTTATATTTTAAGTACGTTTTTGGTTTTTCGTGTAAGGGATGTTAACTAAAATTTTGATCTCGCTTCCGCATTTGATATATTTAAATACTCATTTCATTTTAATATTTCCAGGACCGTTACAAAACATACTTTATCTCTATTGGCTAACCATTTCTGAATTCATTAGTTATACAATTTAGTGTGTATATGTTTATATATATATATATGTGTATACTAGTAAAGAAATTAAATGTTTGTAATAGGACAAAAATAGACAAATAATTGCCTAATTATTATTTGTAACGATTCATCACGTGATATATAAGAATTGAGGGAGGTCGGTTCGTAATCTTGACATATTTATTTAATTTTTTATTTTATATTCTAATATTTATATTAATTTAAATTCTTAATTAATATAAATTTTAAATTATGAAATAAAAAATTTGACAAATTAAACAGATGCGAAGATTTGTAATACCCAGTATATATATATATATATATATACACACACATTTATAATATTAATATTTGGATAATTAATTATTATATTTAAATAATAATTTTTGCTTGATTAAAAACAAAGTCTCGCATATTTTATTATTTAATTTTAGAATGATAAAGATTCGTGAATTATTAATGTGTCCCAACAGCAAACACATAACTAACTTGATAATATAATGTTTAGAAAAAATAAATACATAATTGAGCTTTATTGAATTTGATAAAGAGTTTGTATATATATATATATATATATATATACACACACATATGAATATTCAATGCATTGAACAATATAAATATATAATTCCATAATATAATTAATTTAAAATAATAATAATTTTTTTTAAAAAAATATGTTATACAAAATGTAGGGCTATCGGCGTTATAATAAATTAAATTCCTACCGTGTGTTTATAAATATAATTTTTATTATATGTGAATAAAAATAATATAAATATTTCTGAAAAAGTATTTAAAAAATGTTATTCACCTTGTACAAACTCATAAAACGTAATTCATACATTTCAGCCCATCATTCACAAACGCTCCCTGCCAAACGCTGCCGTTTTTGGGTTGCGCCTGACTGGAGGAACGAAATGACAAAATAATTCCCTTCTCTTTCATTTATTTACGAAATTAACCTTCTCCTTACACCCTCGCGAGAAGCTCCCTCAATCCACTGTATCCAACTGCTTCAGGACGATGCGTTCTTCTCGCTGGAGCTAATTTTTTTTTCAGATAATAATAATAATAATAATAATAATAAATTTTCATTGGAATTAATCTCCAATGAAATCCCTAATTAGTTTCAACTATGTTAGCTTTTCAAATCCTCGGATTTCGCCTTCAAGTTTCCTTTTTCATTTCCCGTCAATGTCCCGGGAAAATCCAAGGTTACCCAACTTTTGTCGGAGGAGATGCCTGCACACTGTAAAAAAAGTAAAATTATGTCCTCCGAGAGCGTCTTCTGCTTCTGAATTGGCGAGTTATGGCGGATGGGACGATTTGGGACGAAGTAGTGACGTGGCCAGCCACGGTGAGTCAGATCGTTTACGTAGTCTTCTGGTTTCTGTAGGAGTTGATGATAAGAAGCATGTGGTTATGTTTCTTTTAGGACTTCTCTGTGCATTTTCAATATCTAGGATCAGAGTTTCTTCTATTGTTGTTTTCCCAGCTTCTGTTTTGTTATTTGCTATTGGGTTTTCATTTGGATTTGTTCGTGGCGGGAGTTTCAGTGAGGTTATTACAGCTAAAAGAAGGTCTAAAGAGGAAGGTATTAGGATTTCTCCTGAGAAATTATGCGGTTTGATTGATTTTTTTGATGGCTTTGATGTTAATGTTAGCAATTTTAAGAATGATGTGCAAAGAGCTATTGATACTAGTATAATCACGGTTAGTGATTTGGAGAACTATGTTAATGCAATGGAAAACGTGAGACTATCGGCTTTGGATGCTAGAAATGTTGTTCAGGCTTCCACTGATAATTTAGGAAATTCTAATAGTGTGTTGGAGGACCAGAAGCCAAGTAGAAGAAAGAAAGAGCCAGTTGATAGGGGATTTGACATTTTGCAGTTTGTTGGTAGTCTTTTCCGAGAAAAGTCGGCCGGTTTGAAGTATGATAGAGTAAAAGAGAATAATATCAAACAAGCAACTCTGAGGAGTCCGACCAATGATAAAACTAGAGAAAACATTTCAAGTCCCTCCACCAGAGAACAAGTTTTTGATAGACTACTAACTGATAATGAAGGAGATGCAATTTCTAGTTTCTTGCAAGATTCATCACACCAGTCATATTCATATAACAGTAGAAGAATAAGAATGGATTTAGAGGAAGGGAGAACAAATTCAGAAGTTTTGGGTGACAGTGCTAAGAGATATATTGACAACGATGAGGACAATTTCCTAAATAACAGCCGAAATTTTGTGAACAATCGCCACGTCTCTTTGAAGATGCATCATAGTAATGAAACTAGAGCTTGGGAAGCCCATGGAAATCTGCTTGATTCTATAGATCTTCATACGGAAACTAGAGCTTCATTTTTACAAGAGCAGTCACTGAGGAATTCTAGCCAAAACTATAAGTCTTCATCCAGCAAGAAGAAGATCGAAAACAGGATTTACGGATCTCGAGTCAGAAAAACTTATAGGGATGAACTCAATCTCCTCAGTCATCTCCCCGCACATAATGGTGAAATTAATTTGCCATCATCTTCAGAGTTTGCAAATGATGAGGTATTCAATAGGTATCTAACAGGAGCCAATAACCTTCTAAAAGAGGCGAAAGAGCTTATCAGGGGCAGATATAACGAAGAGCAAGCAGAAATGATCTTACGAAAATCTGCTCAGTTACTCTCCAAAGCTATTGCTCTTAAGCCTATGAGTTTATTGGCGGTTGGCCAGCTGGGCAATACATATCTTCTTCATGGAGAATTGAAGTTACATGTCACTCGTGAATTGAGAGCTATCCTTTCAAAAAATGATGCTACATTTTCTGATGAAAATAGAAAAATAATTAGCAGACGAGATCATCAATTTGAGAGTAGAGATGAAATTGCATCTGTGCTTATTAATGTCTGTGAAGAATGTGAAGAACTCCTTGTGGAGGCTGGTAGAAAATATAAACTGGCATTGTCAATTGATAGGAATGATGTGAGAGCATTATACAATTGGGGGCTTGCTCTCTCCTTCCGTGCACAATTAATTTCAGATATTGGGCCGGTATGTACTCTCTCTTTGCGTTTAATTAGCATGTCAGTTGCTCATCAAGGAAGAACTTAACTCAGTCAGCTTAATTGGCTGTGCTGCAATCCTGGTACTATTCTGTTGTATGATTTGCACCAGGTTGCTTATATAGGCTTAAGAAATCAGAGGTTTCCTCAAACTGGTCATCAAGAAGGTATTTAATCAAATCAGTCAACTCAGCTTGGCTGTGTTGCAAATCATGTCTCAGGATCTGTACCAAGCTGCTTGTTTAGGCTTAGCAATCAGTAGATTTTTGAAATTTATTTGAGAGTTGACATATATTGTTTTTTCCCTCTGAATTTGGATCTAGAGTATCTGTTAATATTTGAGGTTATAAAAAAAATGAATCTTCTGAATTTCAGGAAGCTGCGGTTGATGCAGACAAAGTGTTCATGGCTGCAATTGATAAATTTGATGCCATGATGTCCAAAGGCAATAATTATGCGCCCGATGGTATGTTTAAGTTTGTTCTTTGTATGTCTTGACATAGAAAAGATACAAAGTTGATTTACTAAATTGTTAAGGCATTTTGGAAGTAAATAACTTAATGGCTAGCTTTTTGGAAGGGGTATTTGTGGGTGCAAATGACATTAAAAGCTAAAATTGAAAGAACTGGTAGAATGTATTTATAGTTGCTGAAAAAAATGGGTTATGCAATTGCTAAGAGAGCGTTTGGGATTGCCGAAGAAATATGGGTAGGTGGGTGCTGCTCATTGGTCATAACCACTACCTCAATTTGGCTCAAGGTACTAAGAGGTTGTGAGATTAAGCAGAGATCCTAAGTTTGGAGCTAAGGTTATCTCCATTACTGCAATGGGAAACATATCTATTTGTTATTACCTAGAGCAGCAGTGTGGAAATATAAAATGGCAAAAATTTGGTCCTTAAAATTATTTCGAATAGGGTCTTGTTTCCGCACAGCAATGATTACTCTTCTCAAATAGGAGTGTAAGGCTGCAGTGTTCTGATAATTTGTGTATTGACATGTTAATTGCAGCTTTATTCAGATGGGGCGTGGCATTGCAACAAAGATCACGACTGTGGCCAAGTAATAGTAAGGAGAAGGTGAAGTTACTTGAGCAAGCTAAGAGGCTATACGAAGATGCACTCCATATGGACTCGGAGAATTTCCAAGTAAGAGAGGCTTTATCATCGTGTATCTCCGAGCTAGATTACAGAATCTTTTAGCAATGTCTGTGTTACCGTGAAAATTTAACAGAAACTCGTAGACATGTTTCTAACTTTTCCTGTGTTAAATAGGAAAAGATTTTTGCTGACGGGCGAAAAGAGAAACCCATCTATCAATGCTTTTATTTATATCGATTATAGATTATTACGTAATATTACTAAATTACTATATCGTCTAGACTTATAAAAGATAGGATAAGCAATCCGTATGAAAATAGATTTGTGTCGGACATAAAATATTAGCATGGTTGGTTTTTGGTCTGAGTTTTGAAATTTAAATTTGATCTGTTTAACAATCTGTATTAGATTTTTCAAGTTCCAATTTTATGAAACCATAAGAAACAATTCTTCCTTAAAATGTTCTATTTAGTTGGTTTTTGATTAATGAGCTTAAAATTTTCAAAAAAGAAAAGAAACTTAAAAATTGTCAAATACAACGGGTAGAAGAGATGAGGCTTCTCCTCCTCCACATCCGTCAGTCCCAAAGCAAAACCAACCTCCCGTTTCCAAGTTGATATCTCGGACAGCTGGAAAAATCTTTTATCACTCTCGGTAATGTTTACCAGTTAATATTTTTATATTATATTATTTATAAACTTAATTTTAAATAATTTTAATAAAAATATCATAAAAAATTAAATAATAAATGTATTGTAATTTTCTTACAATAAAATAATGTATTTATATATATATATATTTTTTTTTTTTTTCTAATGAGGCGGAATGCAACCAATGGAATAATTTCCTCATACCTACTCCACCGTACAAACAACAGAATAATAATAAGAATTCCTATCGATTCTCACCTTACCCCGACATTCTTATCCCATTTTCTCCAATAATGGCCGTCCCTAATCAAACTCATCATCCAAGTACAATTAAATTATTTCCGTGCAGTTTTTGATCGATTAACATACATTTTCTTGGTGGATTATTCCCATCGTTGTCAAATTAAATTATTGAATACATTTCTTAGAAAAAAAAAAAAAAAAAAAAAGCTTATTGTTGCTTCGTTTCAATCTTTCGTCGTTACGAGATTCAGGATTTTCAATTTGAATCCTCAATCTTCTACGACCTTAATTGTTTCATGAATACTTTGATCATCCCTTCAAAAGTAACAATCCCAGCCAAGCTCCCATCTTCTTCAACAACCCAAACGTAACATACACGGTGTGCCAGTGCCTGAATCATCACCGCCACCAACGAGCTCCATGGATAGCACACAATTCCTTCTGACCTCCTCACCATCCTCGCGGAGTACCCCCCAAATCTCCCGCTCTTCCCCATCCCAAACTCCTCGTCCGAAGATGAGCACGAGGAGAACGATGAAGAGGACGAATATGAAATCCCCAATTCTTCATCCATCATTTCCAGGGCCGCCCCAAAATTCTTCTCCTCCAGCCTCTCCTTCACCAACCTTATCAAGTCCTCAGGTGGTCCTCCACAGTCTATGTAAGCCATCAAGTCACCTGCAGAGAGCGTAGCAATGGCCGCTGCAACGGACTCGACGCATGAGTAGAGCATGAAGGGTGATATTTCGCCAACGAGTTTGTTGTCATTGTCGAGGATCGCGACCGAAGTTTGTCTTAAAATGGATTGAGCAATGGAAGGCAAGGCAACCGATGCAGGATCGTCGTAGTAGACAGTGAGGACTTTATCGGAGTCGATGATGTTGAGGGAGTTTATAGGTTGGCCCGGGATGGGAAAGAAGACTGAAATGGAGTTGAACAGGTAGCGGATGACATCCTCCTGTGTTAGCCAGCAGTATTGACTGTTGTTGTGAATTGTTCCGCTCATGGAGGATTTTGAGAGGAGCTTTTTCCTGGAATTTGTGGTTGGGGTACGGAGAGGTATCACAAGGTTCTGTGTACCCTCCACTATGAGATCCATGGCTTCCCATAAGCTGAAAATTTTATAAGAGGATGAAATTAGAACCGTGAAGCAAAAAATTATTCATAAATGCAGTAATGTTTTACAATTTAAGACGGCTCTGAAATTTTCTCCTGGTTCTAAAAAGTTAACTACATGCATGCATTTGAAACTTAAAAAGCTAAAAATATTATTTAAATTAATTTTGTTGAAACAAATATTTAAAATTTCTAAGTTACTGGTACACAGATTGTGAAACATTCATTTCTTATTAAATAATTATCTTAAATAGAAAAAAAATCAGTTGAATCGAAATCCGATGCCTGAACGAAGAATTCAAAGAAGAAGATACAAATCCAGATTAAAATTTTAACCTCACCTCGCGGTAGGTTCTAAATGCTTAACAAGACCAGGGATCTTAGGAACCAAAACAGAGAGCTGCGCCTGCAACGCAACGCCAGGATTCTTCAAATTCTCTTCCTTACAAAGAAAGCAGACCACGTCCCCTATGCAAACCTTTCCTACGCATCGACAGCCAGAATCCGCCTCCTCAGCTTTAGCGTGGTCGCCGCAGCTCCATACACTCAAAAAACCTTCGCCGAACTTCCTCAGCGCCGCCAACGCTTCGGCGACGGTGGAGGAGATCGATAGCGTCCTCAACGACGGTTTTCCAATACAAAGATCTGACACCTCATGCCGCAATAAATTAACTGCCATACACAGAGGAAAAGTACCGGGCAATGAACCAGAAAAGAAAGACAGATCTATAGAAACTGATCAACAAAGAAATATATAAGCCGGTTTCGTTTGTCTTGAGCACAGAAACGGCTACCTAAGCAGAAAGGATGAGAGATAATATACGTATAAATAAATACGTATTAATGGAGGTTTCTAGAGAAAGAGAAGGAGAAAGAGAATGAAAAATGGAAGAAGAACAAGAGAGAGTTGTTAGTGGAGAGGAGAAAATGGAGATAGAAGAGGTACTGGTAGAACGAGAGGATTTTAGGGTATTTATAGGAGAATTATTACCGCTTATACCCGGTCAGCAATTACAGTCTGTGATAGATGATGAGGGCTCTGACTATATGAGGACCTCTTACCTATTACCTACTGGGTTTTTCAACTTTTTGTTAATTTGGTAGGTGCGCGGTTCGAGCAAAACCGTTTTGGTTTTTTTCTTTTTTTTTTTTTTAAACCATAAAATCAAATATATTATGTCTATATATAAAAAATGTTAGTTATCAAATATTATTTATTAAAATGATTTTTTAAATTTATAAATTATTAAAATTAAAATGATTTTATACCAAATTTTAAAATTAATTATTTCTGGATACGGGCAAATGGTGCAATACCCATAATGCCCCTGATACTATTTAGAAATAATTCTCTACGGGTAAACCTAGTAATAGTTTATTAAAATATTCATAATTAATTATATAACCAATATTATTAAATTAAAATGATATTGAAGTTTCATGCTCCATTAAAATAAAACAAAAATATCAAAATAAATTTTTAAAAACATTATCTTTCATATATATGATCCTATTTTTTTAGAAAAATTATTTTTTTATAAGAAGTTCATATGTATAAATACTTCGATAATGTATTATTTATTATATAAATTATTATTTTTTAGATAATTCATCTTGTTATTCACCTCTTCATCTTCTCAAGTATTTTAAATTATCACTACACGTTATTTTTGATATTCATGACATAAGTAATAAGACGATTAAATTTGTTCTCATATTATTTCAAGACTTCTGCATGTGACAATATGCTATTTTTATATCATTTTTTCAATTTTTAATTTATTTTATTTGATGAGAGGTCGAATTATTATTCTTTGATACAAAATACTCACGTTTTAGAGAATTTTTACACATGACAATAGCATAATTTCTTACCGGTTTGTTTGTGTATGTTTTCGTAAATATTTAGTTTAAATTAAAGATTTATTGGATGATAAAAAAAAAAATAAAATTATATTTAACTAGTATAAAAATATAAAGAAACCAATATAATATTGAATTTTATCATACTGATCATTTTAATACTAGAGTTAATAGATATAATAAATGAAATATTAAGAAAACTAGAACATCTTCATTTAGGTGATGTCACCTAATTCACCATTGATTTTGTAACAAGATATAAATGAATAATTTGGTCTTATAATTATAAAGATAAATGGTTTAACTTTGTAATTTGAATAATTTCTTTTATTTGATCTTGCCTTTTGATTATACATACTAGTCTTAACGATTTTATGAGTTATTTATTCTATAATTGATATTAAAGATTGAATAGTCTATTATAAAATAATATGGTGACTATTATAAAATGTCATGTGTTACTTATCATATGGTTGGTCCTTGATTTTTTTATGTATTAATTAATTATTATTTAATTATATATTTTGTTTAAACTAATTATTAACTAATTAACTATTTATTTTTTAATTTATCAATTAATTCATCAACAAAATTTATCGTTATTTTTGTTAGATTTTTAACGACAAAAGAATTTTGACCCATTAATTTGTTAATGTCTCTTATTCATAGGGTTTACAACGAAAATGTAAAGAAAAAAAATGGCAAAAAACATTTTGACAACAAATTTATATCAAATTTTTTATTAATTTTTTTTATTTTGTTTTTATTATATACCTAAACTATTAAAGACACCCATTTTTAATTTATATAATATTTCAAAAAATTTATTATAAAATAATGTATATTTAAATTTTTATACTCATTAATATAATACCATATATGATAATATTAAAAGTATAAGATATTCAACTACATTTATTGATTTTAGTAACTGAAATAATATTTGTCAAATTTTAAAATAAAATATAAGAAAATTTAAAATTAGTGTGAGAGAGTGCTAAGGCAATGGCAAAAAAACCCACGCTAAGAACAAATATTTAAACTTTTGTGTTTTTTTGTATGTTATACAAGACCTAAAGCGAAACAATTAATGTTCATATGTACCAAAAAATTCACTTGAAATTGAAATATTACTAAATGGCTTAGCCAATAATATTTTGAGAATACGATAAAAACTAATTGATAACGTGAGTTTTATTATTAATAATTTACAAAAACTAAAATAGTTTAGATGTTGTATTAGTTCATAAAATTACTTAATGTTGTAATTTTGCTATGCATAAAAAATAAAGTCGATCACCTAAATATCCAAAAGAATAGAGAAATACCTCAAAGTTAGTTAATGGGAAAGAAATCATACTTCCATATGCTACCTCACGAGTAAGGCAGCACAAATTGAATTGAAAGGGCAAGAAATATAAGGAATAAAGTTGATATGTAAATTTTATAATGTAATAGAATCAAGTTGATCATGTAAGTATTCAAAGAGAGAAAGAAAAATTTCAAAGAAGGTTACAGGAAAGAAGTTAATTTATATATTCAAACACCATCAATCTTATTATCGACAAACTAAATAGAAGTCAGTTAATTAAAACTTTAACGGAATAATTTTCGTGAAATAACATATTTGACAATCACATGTATGACAATTGATTGTTCTCTTTTATGTTTTTATGTATATAGATAAAGTTATAAGTAATTGTTAAACTTATAGGAGCAAATATTGTTTCATATATAAGGTTTTATAAAATTGGATTAAATAAAAAGTTAGATATAAAATAATAAAGTTGCTTAGTACTGTAATTTGCTTATTCAAAATAATGAAGTTGGTCATATAAAGATTCAACATTGAGAAAAAAGATCTTAAATTTAATATCCAACTTTAACTATAAGAGTGTAAAGTATACAATAACATATGAAGTATAAATTTTTATTTAATTTGAAAAATAAAATGATATTTATATGTTATATCAAACCTCAAAATAATTTATATAGTTTATTTCATATGTTTGCTCGGTATCCAACATTTATTAGTTGATTAATTTAGTTCACAAAATTCCAATTGTGCTTTAATTAATATAGGATAGGAAA